>JAUEKW010055958.1:0-13280 GCA_032274785.1 Ajuga reptans
AGAAGCTATGTAATAGGGGTAGTGATTGTGCTTCTTACATGTATTCCCCTAGGGATGGACCAGCCTATAAATACTGAGGTAAATGTAGATTCTAGAGATATACAAGAACAATACAAATAACTCCTTACTGCTGTAACAAAAACATACTTGTGCTTATAGTGAGAGCGATCGAATTTACAAGGTAATCGGTGATTAATGTGTTGTTATAATTTCCTTTTATTACTAAAGCATTCTCTTTTATAAGACATCAACATAAATTATTCTTGTTTGCCCTCGCCTGAAGGGAAGGTGCGTGAGGCATCATTTTCTATCCACGGTATTTGGGACCCCCACATTATTTTACAATTACACTTTGGTATATCACAGGATTCACAGCTATCATTGGCTTCGAATTTATTACCACCTAGTACAAATTAAATTAATTTTAACCCCAACCAATAATCGTATCTTAATCATTTCCTCTTTTTGTTAAATAATTTGCAATCCTTATCCAATTGACATGATATGATACTTAATTGGCATTATTCGGTTTTCTTTTCATAGATTTATGTAATTATTATGTACTTACTAATGTTGGTATAAATAAGTGAATCGCATAAATTGAACCAATTGGATTTGGACTCACATTATTATTACGTTAAAAAAGTAGCCATAAAAAAATAGAAATACTTGTACGTAGGGGAAGGAATAGTTTAGACTATACTAGATTTTTAGGTGGACTTTTGGGCTTATTTTTTACTTTTAGATCTGTAAGTCGCCTATTATATCTAAGAGGCTTTTTTTTTTCGGAGCCCAAGTCTGGGTTGTTTTGTAGACACACCTGACATATGCATGTATAAAGACTTACTACACTATAAGTGTATCTTACAGTCATACTCCTACTTCGTAATTGAGAAAAATACTTTCATCTAGATGAAAAATGTGACATGCTGCTTCACTTTTCTATCTCCATTAAGAAAAATATAGTAAACAAAAAACGACTAAAATCAAAAGACAACAAAACTTAATTAATTGAAATATGTCTGTTGCTCTTCTGAGAAAATAGTATGTCTCATGTACTTTTGTTTAAAATTACATATTTTATTAATTAATTATATAAGTGTTGCACATACATTCATATATTTATATACACACATGCATACATACTATATGAGCTTTAAAGTAGGTCGACCTGATAATCCTAGAAACTTTTCTAATAGTGCAAGCCTGCTCTATAAAACTAAATAGACTTGTAAAAAAGTCTATATCAGGCATATTTGTTAAAGAAGCCAAACAAGGCCAGACCATAGACCCCGTCGAATAGCCTAGCATTATAGCATATCACTATCCCTACTTGTATGCCACATGTGCATGAATTGAAATCCATAAAACGAGTTAATTCGACACATATGGACCTAAAAATTGTGCTAAAAAAAGAAAAAGGATAAAAAAAGAAATCACGTCTGCGCGCTTGGGAATGTTACATTTTTAAATTTTGTAAGAAAGAGTAATACTTTTTTAAATTGTTCAAAAATATATTTTTATCCATAGAAGTATTACTCTTTCTCGAAAAAAGTATTACTGTTTATTTGACAAATCGAAAAAAAGAAATAGTTAATTTTCTTTCCAGTAAAATATAATCCTTTTATCGTGAAAATGTAATATTTTTATAGGTAAAAGTTTTTTTTTTTTTTTTTTGTAAATATGAAAAGTACTACCTTTTACCGGGAAGTGCATCTCATTTTCCTGATTAAAGTAACATCCCTCAGGAGCACCCAGAGCACCGGACCCGCTCAGCAATGAGGATCAACACTACTTGTCAGGCTGTTCAAGATTTGTAAATTTATCATATTTTAGAGTAGAATTTAACTCGTCGCATAGATTTACACATGTGCACATATGACATATAATTTTTTATTTTCTGAAAAATATCACTAGTCTTGCTATGATTGATCTCAACGAACATGCGCAGGATTCAAGTTTTGTTTTTCTTGTCGGAAGCCACAAGGGTATTTTCTATGTTTTACTCATTTACACATTTTAATTTTAAACTTTAGTGAAACTTCTGAATAATCAGTATATTATACAGTCCCGCTCTCCTATCCGCGGTGGACACAAGTTAATGTGTCCACCGCTGATATGTCAAGATCTCAAATAAAACAATTAAATTAACTCATCTATAATTAGGGGACTAGATATTTACACATCAGCGGTGTGCATATTAAGTTGTGCTCACCGCGGGTAGGAGAGCATTTTCCGCATACTATATTATATGAAATGAAAGTACCCCAATCACATATCTTAATTTAAATTATTGCCATATCCCTTATTGCAATAGCTGGCTGTTAGGTTCGTTTTTTAGAATAAAACACGCCATTTACTAATAAGAGGAATTAAAGGTTTTAACAACCGTACATTTATTTATGGATTTTTCCGTTCGGATATGGGACGTAATGATTTAATTTAAATAATTTTATTAATTATTACTTAACTTTTTATTATATTTTGATCACTTTTTAATGATGACTTGACAATATCTTTTTAATTTTACCACATTTTATCTCAAAACAAACATTAAATCTAGAATTCATGCAATTACAAAATTCACGTTCTTGAAAGGTTTTTGGTAACAACTACATAACACAAATAATGGGAAAATGTACAACTTTGCACCTTAATTTATACCCCAGGTTCAACTTGTACTTTTAATATGCACTTGAACTTTTTAAATGGATCAAATAAGCACATGAACTTTTAAATTCGAGACAAATAGAACCTTTCTAAATATTAAAATAACTAAATATATTTAAAAAATATTTAGTAAATCTAAAAGTAACAAATTAAATAAAATAAAATATGAAAAATTAAGAAAAATATTTGAAATTATTTGATAGAATTCTAGGAAATTATTTAAATAAAGTACAAAAATTGAATTACTCCAAATTCATAAGTTATTGAATATCTTCTAAATTTGTTAAATAATTTTAGATTTATTTTAAGTTATGAAATACTTTTTTATATTTTATGTTGTTAATGTCTTGATTTTAAATATATTATTTTTCACATTTATTAAATATTTTAAAAATTTATTTATTTATTTTAATATTTCAAAGGGTCCTATTTGTCTTAAATTTAGAAATTTAGGGGTGTATTCGTCCTATTTAAAAAGTTCAAGTATCTTTTTGGACGAAAAAATATTTCATAGTCTAATTTAAACACGAGGTACAAATTCAGGGGCAAATTTGTATCTTCCCCCACAAATAATTGCAAGTTTATATGGGTCCGAATATTGGCGTTTTAATTGGGATGAGATCACCTATTCCAAATGGTGTTCCATCTTCTATTCTAATATTGTCAACATTTGACACCTATAAAAAATGTCATCATGATGACATCACCAACATACACATGTCACATGTTGATAATGTTGGAATAGGAGATGGAACACCATTTGGAATAGGTGATATCTTCCCGTTTTAATTTGTAATCACTTTTTACAAAAGGCCTTAAATGATTCAACTAATAACTATTGTTATTGTTGTCGTTTGAAATAAAATATATTATTATTACCAAAAAGTAACGAAGAAAATGAAAATAGTAAAACTGATCATGATAATCTCTCACATTATTACTCTATCTTTTTCTAAAATTTTGATCCCTTGTTTGAATGATCATCTCTTCACAATTATGTTTTGACGTATTGATTAGTTTTATCATTAAAATCACATTATGATGTTGCAAAGGATATAATCATTGTTTATGTTTCATTTGTCTAGTTGATCAGCCGCGAACACATTAAATATTTTGGTTATTGTTATGTTGTGGACAGTCGCGCGTGGAACGATCGCGAACTTGATCAAAACTGTTTCACTTTAATAACTACAAGAAAAAATATATATTTTTTCATTCGTTATATCTAGAAAGTAAAATATATTAGTCTTGTGAATGAATATGAAATTAGGAATGAGTTAAAACTTATATTAGTCTTTTTTATACTAGTCTTAATAAAAAAGTGAGGATTTCTTAAAAAAGAAATATAAGTAATGGTTATTTTATTAAGTGCACGAGTATAAAATACTTTATCATAAGATGACTATTACCACAAGGGTACATAAGTAAAAAAGGAAATGAACCCACCAACCACACAAGGCCACGTGGCAAATCCCAATAAGCACAAGAACAAAAACATTAAAAACAGCAAAGCGGCAGTTGCAGTGCCAAAGGGTTGGGCAGAAGTCGCCTTCCACTTTCTTCTGACATTCCACCTCTGCAACTTTCTCACACTGAATTTCCATTCTTACCCTCACTCTTTTTTGCCAATTTCCACCCCCTGCCCCCTCACACTCATCGCCAAAATTACTATATACACAGCAGACCCACTCTTGAAAAACCCACCAAAAAGACAAGATTTTTCTACCTCTCCATCCCTCTCTAACATCTGTTTCACACAGACACACACTGTCTTCTTCTCTCACATGGGTTTTTGCTAAAGGTATGATCTTTATCGTATTTTCTTTGCTTTGGGTATAACATTCCACTGTTTCTTGATTTCTTGTTTCGGTTCAAGGCATGTGATATTTTGTGTGAATTCCTTATCTGTGGACTAATTTAAATGAGGTCAACTGTGGTCTGTGGATTGTGTATGTATATATTGGGTGGTTCTGATTTTCTTGTTAATGGGGCTTCACTTTTTCACTTCTTGCTGTGTTGCTGTTGGAAGATAAGATGATTGGTTAAGATCTGTTAAAATCAGCTGAATATGTTTGTTTGTTTAATTTGTGTTATTGTTTGACTAATTCTTGAAGGGTTCACTGTGTGTTTGTTATGAATTCATGTATTCGATCTGTTTGTTTCTTTGAATTTGATGATTGGGATGTCTGAATTTTGCAGCAGGTGATTGATTTGGTCTTTGTTGATCTGTTGTTATAATGCCTGGAATTGTTATGGATGAGATTCATGAAGATGGGATAGTGAATGAGGTTGAAAATTCTGTATCTATATCTTGCAAAGAGAATTCGGTGACGAATAATGCTCCTACTGATGGCTTGATACCACTAGCACCACAAAATGGGGATGGAGGAGATAATGTCAAAGAGGGGGTGGAGACCTCGATTGACCAGCTTTATTCAAACGTGTGCGAAATGCAGAGTTCTGATCAATCACCATCAAGGCGTAGTTTCGGATCTGATGGTGGAGAGTCTCAGATTGATTCTGAGTTGCGGCATCTTGTGGGAGGAGAGATGAGAGAGGTGGAGATAATCGAAGAAGATGAAGAGGTGCAGAAGCCGGAGAATTCCCAAAGTACCCCTTCTGCTCAATCGAAGAAAGCTTCACTCTCGCAATTGGAGTCTGAAGTTTCTGCAAAATCAAGTCCTAAGAGCAAAAGTCCAGCTAAACCACCCATTAGCGAAAGGGTTGCTCGGAGAACATCTGGTGGAGGTGTTCCATTGAAGAAACACAAGAGTCCTGTTGTTGGGAGTGTGAAATTGCAAAATGGATCTGAGGATCCATCTGAATCCGGGCTTGACAACCCGGATCTTGGCCCGTTTCTGCTAAAGCAGGCTAGGGACTTGATGTCTTCTGGGGATAACGCCCGTAGAGCGCTTGATTTAGCTTCACGTGCAGCTAAGTCATTCGAGAGGTGTGCTGATGGGAAGCCGAGCTTAGATGTGGTCATGTGTCTGCACGTGACTGCAGCTATACACTGTAGCTTGGGGCAGTATGGAGAAGCCATTCCATTATTAGAGCACTCGATTGAGATTCCTGTGATCGATGAAGGACAAGACCACGCCCTTGCTAAATTTGCCGGTCATATGCAATTGGGTGATACTTATGCTATGTTGGGGCAGTTAGAGAATTCGATTTCTTGTTACACAACTGGTTTGGAGGTCCAGAGACGAGTGCTTGGAGATAACGACCCTAGGGTTGGCGAGACTTGTAGGTACTTGGCTGAAGCTCACATTCAAGCAATGCAGTTCGACAAAGCTAAAAAGCTTTGTCAGATGGCTCTTGATATTCATAAAGAGAACGGTGCTCCCGCTTCTCTTGAGGAGGCAGCTGATAGGAGACTCATGGGGATGATCTGTGAATCGAAGGGCGATCATGAAACAGCTCTTGAACATCTTGTTTTGGCCAGCATGGCTATGGTGGCTAATGGGCAAGAATCGGAAGTAGCTTCTGTTGATTGCAGCATTGGTGATACGTATCTGTCTCTAAACAGGTATTTGACTATGCAGGTGTTTTCCCTTGCTTAAGCTTTTGAAGAAGTGATTAAAAGTAGAATTTTGGTAAAATTGCTTATAATCAAAAGTAGGTAGCGTCTTGAGATTATAAGTTTTTTCTGGTTAGATTTAATTGTTGGAGTGTTTGGTAATTAGAAAAAAACAGGTCAAAACATCCCCTATGTGGTCGGCTATATGGATGATTCAGTCGAGAGTCTCGAGACACATGTTCTCATTTATATTTACGACATATGTGTTTCAATAGTTTCTTTACAAGTCTGTTTAGGCCTTTCGATTCCCTTTTTAATCTGCTTTAATGTTAACAGGTATGATGAGGCGATTTTTGCTTATCAAAAAGCGCTCACATCTCTCAAGGCCACTAAAGGGGAAAACCATCCTGCCGTAGCTTCTGTTTTTGTTCGTCTTGCAGACTTATACAACAAAACGGGAAAGTTCAGGGACTCAAGATCTTACTGTGAGAACGCCCTCCGAATTTATGAAAAGCCGATACCTGGAATCGCTCCAGAGGAAATCGCGAGTGGACTAACCGATATCTCTGCTATTTATGAGTCAATGGAAGAGCTCGAACAGGCACTGAAGTTACTCCAAAAGGCTTTAAAAATATACAACGATGCTCCTGGTCAGCAAAACACCGTTGCTGGCATTGAAGCTCAGATGGGAGTCATGTATTATATGTTGGGAAACTACTCTGATTCTTACTCGTCCTTTAGAAGCGCGATCACTAAGCTTCGTGCTAGCGGAGAGAAGAAATCGGCTTTCTTTGGGATCGCGTTGAACCAGATGGGCTTAGCTTGTGTGCAGCGCTACGCGATTAACGAGGCTGTGCAGCTGTTTGAAGAAGCAAGGGGTATATTGGAGCAAGAATATGGTCCGTACCATCCTGATACACTTGGTGTTTATAGCAACCTTGCTGGAACCTATGATGCTGTTGGCCGGTAAGAATAATCTTTTCGTGCTTTTTACAAATCATATTTTCTGAAGAATTATTTTGTTGGAAAATCAGTTTAAATTTCTGTTTATCTAAAACGTTGTACCAAGACTCTTTTTTTGGGACGGAAAGAGCAAAATTAGTTGTTTTCAAGTACAGCTTTAAGTGACGAAAAGTTAGTTATCTCTAGTTTTCATCTTTAACAGGCTGGATGATGCAATCGAGATTCTTGAATTCATTGTCGGGATGAGAGAGGAAAAGCTGGGAACCGCGAATCCAGACGTAGGTGATGAGAAGAAGAGGTTGGCTGAGCTACTGAAGGAAGCGGGAAGGGTTCGGAGCAGGAAAAACCGATCACTAGAGACGCTTCTGGATTCGAACCAAAACACGAATGGTGTGAACAATAATGGTGGAATCAAGTTGTGATGAAGGAAGATAGCTGTACAGGGAAGATTTACACAGTTTTAAGACATGTTCATACAACATTAAAGAAATCAAAAGAAAAAAAGGTATACTTTGATTGAGTTTGGTTGGTACAGATTCTTGTTCTGCTGTTTTTCCAGGCTGGGGTTTTGATTATTGTATTGAATTTGACTTATGGTGTAACGGTAAGAGAAGTGGTTGGCTACTATTGTACTTGTTAATTTATTTTATTATCATGTTTTTGGTGTATATTTAATCATTTGTATATTGTTAATATATTGGATTGATCATGTTTTTATCTATTAGTTAGGGTGTGTTTGTTTATGGTCGAGGGCAATCTATTGAGAGGGTACTGTCTTGTTTTAGTTAGGTTGATGGCTCAGAAAGAAATATATTTATATATTGATTGTTTGAAAAACTATTATAATAATTAAAGATATTTACGTATTAATTGTTTCAGCCAACAGTATCTCAGCTCTCCTCAGCCATAACCAAACACAGCCTTAGTGTATATAATTCAATGGTCACTTTTGAAATTCTATGAATCCCTCCACTTATCATCAGTCATCATCAAGATATTCTCCTTTTAATGGTGCAACATCTTCTACACCACTTGTACTATTGGATAACACGATAATATGGCATTAACGGTACATCAGCAGTGATTATGTATCATCAAATTGTACAATTGTTGTAGGAGAATTTGCACGATTAAGATCGAAATAGGAACCCCTCCTCTTTTAAGGGCATGCTTCGATCGTCTTTATATAGTATTTGATTTGATCAATAAATGTTACACCAAAAAAATTACAATAATTCAATTATTAAGTCATCATCAATAGGGTTGGTAGTTGGTTACATGACACCTGTATCTGGTTGTTTCTCTATGTACTTCCCATTTTGTCCTCTGCATAAATTGTCTCTATTTGGTTTTATTTTACCTTTTTAGGTTAGGTTTATTGCCAAACTCTTGTTTGTTTGTGCATTATTACCATGAGCATGTATCCGCATTATTTTATCAAATAAATTTAACTAATTGATCAATTATTATATAAAAAATATTAGTTTTCCAGCTAATGACAGTGAGAAGTCTTTTTTTTTTTTAATATATATCTAATTTATTACCCAAATAGGATGATAATGTATAACTAAGAATTTATAAGTTGTTATTCCCGCTTAGGTGCCATTAAGGGTACTAGATATCCACCCGTACGATGTACGAGTTAGATATTATTTAATTATATTGTTATTAAAATATAAATATAAATATATATTATAGTGAAAAGCAAAATACGTAATTAATAAGATATTATAGAGGACTTGTATTAAATGTTATGCTACAATGAGTAAAAGTTTGATATAACAATGACACATGTCTGATTATCGTAAACTACACAAAATGCAAACTAATGGAAAAAGTTAAAGACTATTATGAAAAATTTCTCTATATACAACATTAAAAATTGAATTGACATGTTTCACTCCATCGCATATGAGGATCTTAAATCCACGTCGGATTGTAACTCTTGACAAAGCAATATATAATTGGTCATTACTGGAAATTGATTTTGCACAAGAAGAGTCCTATATTGGAATTTGAAAGGCACTCTTACGTCGAATGGAATCAATGATAATTTTGGAATTAACATACTTGTAACTACATTAGCCCCAGTCATGAATTTCCCTTCAAGTGCATGTGTACCAACTCTTGTGATGACGAAGGGATCAATATTCATCAAAAGTATCACCGGGATGTCAACATATAACACCAACTCATAATTCGGACCACCAAAGCACTTTATATCATTAAAAAATTCTGGTCTATGCATATTAGTCATTACCTCAACTGTTAGATTTGATTTGCATACACTATGAAAACTATAGTATGTATGACTTTTCCTAGTGTTTTAGTAATATTAACATGAGATCCCACAATCGTATTAGTTCATTAAGCATAAAGGGTGCTAAACTATATTATTGTGATACATTTTAATAAAAAAATAATTAGCTTATTATTTTTGTAATTAACATAATTTTTCTTTTCACAAAAGAAAAAAAGTAACTAATTCAATCAACAAATCACTTTAACAAATATATCTAAGATTTTCTACTATAAATTGTAAACCTAACAAATTTGTAGTTTTTTTTTTTTATCAAATTTCCTAAAAACAAAATGACTAAAAAAAATTATTAAAATACAAAAAGGCAAAACCAAACTAAAAAAATTTAATCTTCTAAAAATAATAGTTTTTATCCTTCCAAAAAAATATTTTTTAAACTTATATGATATTTTTATTTTAAATACAAAAAAGTTAAAAATTAAAATATATCATGATAATTCTAAAAATAAGTAACGTATATTTAAAACTTAGCATTTTAATCATATATATGCATAATGGATGTCAAATCGAAGATCGTGAAAAGAAGATTAATTTGATATATTTTTCATAAAAAACGAAGTTGGGACGAAAAAGTTATACTACTTTTAAATATTGAGGGAAAAGTAAAAAAATAAGAAAAGGAAAAAAAATATTATTGGTTGGCCCACCCTCCTTATTTGTAGCAAATAATTACGTAGATATCCATTAATTTTAATTTAAAGAAAACTCAAAAAATCCACAAAAAGACACATCAGCCAGTTGAAAATTCAACGATCCTTCTTTTATATTTAAGGTAGATTAAAATAAATCCAGCCTGATAAGCCAACCCACCCAACCAGAGCCCAAAGAACCAAGCTTATCTAGCCTAACTCGAGCATCCAGACGAGCCAGATGGGCTCCCGAAAGTTTAGGGCTGGCCGAATTAGGTTGGGCAAGATTGGCCCGATCCAACTATTTTCTACAGTCCTTGGTGCAATAACCCGTACCTACTTGGGTACTATCGAAGTGGATAGATCCACCATTCAATTTTGCATTGATTTAAATAAAAAATATGTACACCTTAGATTTTATTTTTACTTTTTCTTAAGTGTGTTAGACCCTCTTGGGTAGTATCCAAGTGGGTAGGATATAATGTGTCCATTTCTTACCCTCTATAAACCTATACCCAAATGCGTAGGATAAAATTTGCCCATCGTTTACTCTCTATAAAACTATCAAATCTACTTTTTGTATGTTATAGTTTCCTTGTAAAGGGATAACACTAGTTTGACCTTTTAGGGGTACTATTAGCCACAATTGTATTCTCGACTACATTTGCATCTTACCGGTATAGTGAAAGTCACGGATCTGAACCCGCTTCTCCTCCCCCACTAAAAAAAAAAAGAGGTCTCATCTTTATGATCTGTAAAAAGAATTGTTATATCTTTATTGATAAAAATTAAAAAGGGAAAAAACAGTTGTGTTATTGCTCCCAAAAGAAACCAAAAGTTTATTTTTTTGTAAGAAAGTAAAAAAAGAAAAAAAGAGAAAGTAGGTGGGCCATGGGAGAATTACAAAATGAAGAAGTTGTGTTTTAGGAGTCCACATCAAATCCAGCTAAAATCCAGCATGTCCCTTTTCTCCTCAGATCTGTAAATAGGCCCATCTTGCTTGTTAGTGGGCCTATATTATTTAACAACTCAACTATGGCTGTCATCTAAGGTTCGTCCATAAAAAAAGTTTTGTATCAAAAATAATTTTTTTTTCAAAAATAAGAGTAAAAATTATTTCTGATACATGACTATTTTTATGGGATGGAGGGAGTATCACTTTTCTACCACACAAATGTGATACAGTAAAACCTCTATAAGTTAATAATATTGGGACCATATAGTTTTATAGAGGTTCTTTTTGAGAAGTTATTATCTTATTATATTATTAAATATTAGTTTAGCATATAGACCTTGAGTCGGGAATCAGAGAGAATTATTATATTGAAGATGTTATTAATTTACGAGTACTAACTTAGAGAGTTCTACTCTAATACATTTGTTTAATTATTCATAATTTATAAATTTTAAATTTAAATACTATTACATCTTTTCCAATACAAGAGTCATATTTCAAAAATATCTTTTATCTCAAAATAAGTATCATATTTTAAAAATCGACGTGTCATTTTATTTATTAAAGTAAAAAAAATTAAATATCTAATTTCATAAAAATATTACATGCGGTTGAATAAATTAAATCAATAAAACAATATATAAATAAAAATTTATGATTTTAGATAGTTACATCTTCATGTGATGGATAAAAAATATAAAAGATTGTACTATTTGAAAATAAGGCTCTAAACAAATGAAATATAGGGGTAGAGATTGAGTTTAGAATCCGTGACCAATTGACTCTATACTTGATTTGGTCTATACTTGATTTGGTTATGTACTTTCTTGTAATGGGTAATTCCCTAATCGGTAACCTAATATAAAAAATCCATAATTACGTTAAAAATTACGAGTTTTTAGTCAATCATCATTTGCAGCATATTTTTTTCAAACATAATGTTAAAACACGCACTATTTTACAATATTTTCAATTCGATGCACCATGGTAAGTTTTGGGCTCTAATTACTAACGTGAAGCTTGAAATTACGATTTTGTTCAGCCCAACTGTACACATGTCACTATATGATGTTTCTAAACCTCTACTTAAAGTGTTGGGCTTGGGCTTATGTTAAAATAAAGGAAGGATTTTTGTCCCACATCGGAAGTAAACAAAAAGGAGGAGACTTACTAGTGTTATATAAGAAGCCTATGTGTTTTGGTTACAAGTGCACCAATCGATACACTTTAGTCTTGTATTTGATTCTAGTTAAAATTTCTTTCTCATATTCTCTTTTAATAGAGTCCCTTGAGAAATGTGAGAGTCATTTTGGTGGGTCGTAGTTTTTCTCCGGTTTTCAAGTTTTAACGTTAAATTCTTGTGTTGGTGATTGTGTTATTTCTTCATTTTATTTCTTGTTTCGTTTGCCCTTGGGAAAACATAAAGAACATAGATAGAGCTACATATGATATATTTGTGGTTAGACGGTGAGAAATCAGGAAAAGAATATATTAGCTAATAGAAACCTAACATGTAGGCGGAGACCTAATCAGGGATTCAGAGCTCTTTATTCTTTAATGGTTAAGTTAGAGCTATTCCAATTCCAAAATGAGTGGTTTTGTTGCTGAATTAATAGTCTTTTTTAGACTAATTACTAGTCCAAAATATCTTTTAATGACAAAACTCCTAATTACTTTTGTAATTGTAATTGGAATGATATTAACTCCTATTTATTTATTATTATATTATCTATGTTACGCCAGATGTTCTACGACCCGACACTTGACACGACAAAAAGCATCAATTGGGCCTTTATTCGAATGGCCCAAATAAGTCCAGGCTATTGGGCCACAGACGAACAGCCTATCAGGCTTCCTCTCCTGAACAGGTTCAAAATAAATGTAATTAGTCAAATCTCATTAGCACAGTTGACCCCCACACACACGAACGAAATTTTCCTTATTTACCCTTGGTCATTATGAGCCGTCATAACAGGTTGGCAGGGCGGAACGGTGTGGGACAGGCTACTAAAATCTCAACCCAATCTAACCGATCACGGACACGGGTTGGAGAGGGCTAACCCATATGATGGGCCCCAATAGGGCCACCTCAAATCAGAGCCGGAAGTCCATGTAGTTTCAGATCTGAGACCCCGTTCCCCCCGCGGACTTTACCCCCGGAGCTGGAACTGACCAGCTCTGGGAGGACGGGACGCTGGCGATCTGGTCCAGAGCCGAAACAGG
>JAUEKW010056179.1:0-13275 GCA_032274785.1 Ajuga reptans
CTAAAGCTGATGCTTTCCAGAAGTTCAAAGATTGGTTTGCTGAGGTGGAGACTTCTAAAGGCACTACACTTAAGTTCCTTAGAACTAACAATTGTCTAGAGTTTGTCTCTGAAGAATTCCAGAGTTTCTATAAGAAAAAGGGTGTAAAAAGACACATGCATTCCTGGAAATTCACAACAGAATGGAGTGGTTGAGAGGATGAATAGAACAATATTGGAGAGAGTAAAATGTTTGTTTCTTAGCTTTGGCTTATCCAAGATATTATGGGGAGAAGCAGTTACAACTGCAGTATACATGATTAACATATGTCCCTCATCAGCTAGAAAATTCAAGACACCAGAAGAGCTATGGAATGGCAAGATACCAGACTTATCACATCTCAGAATTTTTGGATGCCAAGCCTTTGTACATGCCAAACAAGACAAACTTGATGCAAGAGCTCTGAGGTGTGTTCTTTTGGGATATCCAGAGGGTATCAAAGGCTACAAGCTATGGTGTTATGAACCAAACACGAAGAAAGTTATTGTCAGCAGAGATGTCATATTCAAGGAGGAAGTGATGCCATTTCTGAAGAAAATAGAATGTGATGGTTTACAGAAACCTTCTTGTTCAAAGGATTCAGATCTTGATATTTCTTGATTTGCTCTTCCCACAGACGGCACCACTTGTTGGTTTTGCTGTTACACAATCAAGAAGAAACTCCACACAAGAATTAGAAGACACAATATCTCAAACACCTTGTAAACTCTTCTCAAGAACACTAATTCAACACTACTTTGATGAACTGTTTTAGAAAGATTAATCAATGAAGATGTAACTGAAAAATAAATAATCACACAAGAGATTTAAGTGGTTCGGTTGTAAACAACCTACATCCAGTGGAAGTCACCAAATCAATCACTATCTGAAGAATCAGTACAAGAAAAATAGGAGATCACACTTTATCTCTACATAAACTAATCAAGTGTTACAATGATCTTCACTTGATCTTCCTAGCTTCCTTTTTGAATGTACTCTCTGATTCTCACTCTAACCTTACTCTCTAAACCGAGTAATATCAGAATACAATGAATTTGAATGAGTTACAAAACAGGAGATGGAAGCAAAAGTACAATTTCAGACATGATAACTGCCAAATCTGCTGCATAGCCTCTTTCACAACGGTTTTGAACCATTTTCTGTTGTTGAATGCGTCTGAGAAGTCAGTTATAACTGCCACAATAATGAGAACAATTGAACACCTCCTACAGTAACAATATTTGCAAAACAGCCCTTGTATTCAAGGTGATTTTCCTATTAACTTTCACACGAAGAAAATAAAAATAAAATAAAAGAACAATATAATGCATCTTATTAAAAAAGAATAAAAATATAAAATATTATGAATAAGGTTCAACTTATGTCATTAGGTGAATTGAATATCATAAGAAGTGCAATATAAAGTTTCATAAATTAGTAAATGAGTTTGAACTATAATAGACTCTTACGAAACAAATAGAACTTTAAAAATAAAGCTACCAAATTAACTTTAAAAATTCACTAATCGATATTTTTTTTTGTGTACAAAAGAATTCCAATACAAAAGAAATAATAAATTATGAAGAGTATTAAATATTAAGAATAAATAAAAGAAACTATATAATGTATATTACTAACAATGAAGAAAATATAAAATTTTATGAATATATAGGTTAAATTTATGCCAATAGGTGAATTAAATATCATATGTCATGAAATAGAAAAGCCCACAAATTAATAGATGAGATTTGAATTATAAAATGACTCTTACCAAATATATATAGCTTTAATAATAAAGTTACTAAACTAACCATAAAAATTAAAACTTATTAAGGGTATATTAGGCAAAACAAATTTTGTAAGAAACTATTCACACTTTTATAATAGAAGTAGATACGTAATCTCTAAGTAGGTTAGTATGTTAGGCTTGAAAGAGCTTATTTAAAACTAAAATATGATTCAAAGTTGCAGAAGTCAGAAATTGATAATTGTGAAGACCACCTAGCGGGTATACCGTTTTGTCGCCTACTAGTTGGTCTGACTTTATAGTAATGAAAATTCAAAACTAAAAATTATTAGAGATGGAAAAGATCAAGCAATATCACAAAAAATGAGGCAACAATTTGATTCCATTTGTCCAGAAAATTGTTGAAGTACAACAAAATCACACAAATGTTCGATTCATCTGTCAATAACATATATAAGGTGACAAGAAAAAAAAGTACAACTACTTTTTAACGCACAACGAATGTTTAGTATCTTACTTAATAATAAAATACAATTGTTTATAAATAATAATTTAGGCATTTCTTCCCCTAAAATTAACTCCTATTTCGAGTATGCCGTTTAATATGTTAAATTGCTGATTGATCGCTTATCACCCATAATTAACTTATGTATTTATAGATGGTTTTGGTCAAAATCTTAATCAATCAGTGCAAATCTTACCAAAATATGAATTTTTCCAATAAGCTATGTCAAAACTTGTCCAATATAAGAATAGCACGTCAATTATAAATGTACCAAATTTAACCAAATCAGCAAAAATTAAAGAGTGATAGTGTTACATCCGCTATTTTACTATCATTATATTATTTAAGTTTATTGATATTTAGTTGGACTTAATTAATTAATTTGGGCCAAGTATGTATATTAATCCAAGTTTTGGCCTTTGGCCCAATTTCAAGTCATGGTAGCCCGATTAATTATTTTGAGCCCAATTAAATGTCAATAAGTTATAATCAATTTTAGCTTAAGCCGAGAGTCTTATTATGATCAAGTCCATGTCAAGCATCATGTTCAATTATTTTTCATTACGAATTGATAAGCAACCAGATTCTGGTTGCCTAGAATCCACTTTTTAAATAATTTTTTAATATTTTATTTTTTTGCCGAAACAACCCTTTTTGGCTCCATTTGTGAAGTGAGTTGGCGCCTTTATTTCTTTCCCTCCCAATTTTGCCGCTACTTATCCTGTTTCCATTCTTTTTAGCCTCATTGACGTCATAATGGAGCCATAGGTCTTATACCAACTGAAGTTCTCCAATATTGATTATTCATACTCAAATCTGTCCTATCCCAGTAAGTTCATAACCATGGAAGGTCCGTACTCGTGGGAGCATGATTTATTCGGTTCCAGCCCAAACGATTCGTTGTCGGAGCGAGTGGAAGAAAATATGTTACACAACTCAACTGATTCAGGTTGCTTGAATAGTGGAGATGAGGCTAGCCATCAGCCCGCGTCACCAGGAAGCGCAGCCGCACAGCAACCGTTATATGATAACAACATCGAAGGCGATAATTTTTTGGAGGTAGGGCCTACAACCGGCATGGTTTTTCCAAATTTAGAATCCATATTTACAGCTTATCAAGCACACGCAAAACACAAAGGATTTAGTGTTACAAAGATAACATCACGTAAGGCCGGTGTTGAGGAATACACGTATACTGTTTTTGTATGTGATAGGGCAAGAATTGCAACTACAAAAAAATATTCAAAAAAGGTTGGTTGTCCAGCTCGGGTAAATACGTCTAGGCTTGTTGATGGTAGTTGGGTTGTGGGAAAGACGTGTAGTGAACACAACCATGATTTATGTCCCGACATGTCCATTTTGATACCCGCGCACATGACTAATACAATTAACTTGAAGAGGCAACTGGAGGCAAATGACATTGCAGGTATCCGGGTGTGCAAGAACGTTCGTTTGGCAGAGGTGCAGGCTAGAGGCCCTTAGAACTTGGGTTGTCTGCCAAAGGATTGTCGTAACTATGTAGATGATAGGCGTATGCTTAGACTTGGAGTTGGTGATGCTGAAGCAATACGAAAGTTATTCCAGCGTTTGCAACATAAGGAGAGGGACTTTTTTCATCTTATGGACATTGGTGAAAATAGTAGGCTGCGGAACGTACTATGGATTCACCCTAGAAGCAAAGCCGCATACGAGGACTTCCACGATGTTGTGAGTTTTGACACAACATACCTGGTTAATAGGTATAAGATGCCGTTTGCGACGGTTGTTGGTGTCAACCATCATGGGCAGTCCATCTTGTTGGGTTGTGCATTGGTTACACATGAAGACGCCGATTCCTTTAAGTGGCTATTTAGTAACTGGATTGAAGCAATGAGTGGAGTTTCCCCCGTGTGTATCATTACAGACCAATGTGATAGCATTCGAATTGTAATTAGGGAAGTCATGCCAAACACGATTCACCGTTACTGCTTGTGGCATATATTTTGCAAACTTCCTATGAAGTTCAAGGGCATATCTATCTATCACACCGCCGCCAAGGAATTCAAGGAGATTGTTTTTGAAAGTTTGAGTATCTCAGTCTTCGAGAGTCAGTGGGACGAATTTGTAGTGAAGTATGGTTTGGCAAACAATGAATGGCTAAGGAGTTTGTTCTAGGAAAGGGAGAACTGGGTTCCCGTGTACCTCAATCACATATTTTGGGCAGGTATGGTTTCTACTCAAAGAAATAAGGGGATGCACGCTTACTTTGACGGATACATCAACTCTAGATGCACGTTGAAGCAGTTCATCGAACAGTATGAGATAACAACTGTGGATAAGATACACAAAGAGTTCCTTGCTGATTTTGATTCAAAGACCAAGATACTTAATTGTGTTACTCATTTTACGTGGGAGAAATAATTTAGGGATGCTTACACCAATAGCATATTCAAGAAAGTACAGGCGGAAATCAACCGGATGTTCTATTGTTATTCAATTAAACCAGAAAGCGATGCGGCGGTGGATGAAATAGGTGTTGACAAACTAAAGGTCACGGAATCCGTATATGTGAATGGTCGAATTGTCCGCAATTTATGCTACGTGGTAACAAAGAGGCCCATTGGTGAGTATTATGAGTGCAACTGCCGTAGTTTTGAATTTAGAGGGATAATATGTTGCCATATACTGAAGGCATTGTGCAGAGACAATGTCCAATTAGTGAATCCCCGGTATTTACTAAGATGTTGGAGGAAAGACGTTTATCGATGACATTGCAGTATTTTTTTTGTTGGTGGATACCCACACATGACCGACGAGTTCAAGAAGTTCCAAGCAGTGGAACGAGTATTCCAGCAGTGTACAGATGTTGCGCTTGGGAACACGGCTAAAATGGAACTTATAATGCAACGTTGCATTGCCCTAGAGGAGGAAATTAAAAATTGGA
Source organism: Ajuga reptans (assembly GCA_032274785.1). Taxonomy (NCBI): domain Eukaryota; kingdom Viridiplantae; phylum Streptophyta; class Magnoliopsida; order Lamiales; family Lamiaceae; genus Ajuga; species Ajuga reptans. The sequence goes on from JAUEKW010056179.1 coordinate 5,194, forward strand.
TCCCTGTTGTCCCGAACGTGAGCACACCGAGATCAAGTATTGCGACCGACTCCGTCGGAACTACACCAATCCTAGACCCGAAGGTTGCTCGGCCAGTTGGTAGACTGAGAGGAACTCGAATCCCGGTGGGTTATGAAAGAGGAAGGGGTCGCAGGGGCACTAGAGGTAGTAGGGACAGGACTGGCGTTCGGGGTGGTAGAGCGTCAACAGCCAGAGTCAGTCAAACAATAGACTTGAACGAGCCAATGTCCCAGCCTGAGTAGTACCACGTTACAATTTGATGAAAGTGAAAATGTGATGTTCCTCAGGAGATTGTTATTCGTAGGCAATTAGCGGAAGATAGAAACCAATAGTAACTGCTCTCCTATTAAGATGAAGTAGTAAAGCAGGAGGAAGATTTTTGTTCGTAAGGATCAATCTGTCCGCCGATAGTTGCTAAAAAATGGAAAAATAACTATTACCGCGAAATGCGCACTATTGCACAAACAACATTCGTAGGGTAATAGTGCCATAAAATTATATCTGCTCCAGAAGCATAACAAACAGGAACTAAACACAATAGCGTCAACAACTGCTTAACATGGTGGGCATACATAGGCTAACATAATTAACACAGAGAATCAATGAAAAGTAGCATAGGAAATCCATAAATAAAGTCATACATTCCAACTGATAAAATGGGCCATAAACCAACCAAATAAGACCCAAACATCAGGTCCAAGTTAAATCATCGATCTTCATGCTCTGGCTGTTTCTCTCCACAGACACCTGAAACCCATTACGAACGGAACTGCATTTCTAGAAAATAATGGTGTCACCCTGATGAACTTGAAGAGATTTGAACACTTTTGACCATCCACCCTTCAACCTGCACATCGGATTCTTCCTGTCTGAAATCTCACGATACTCGAACCAACACTTGTATATCAGGAACGAGTGCCAAATTTCCAGTTCAACCTCCTGGTTGTACCTACCTATCCAATTGGCCATATCAGACGGAATACTGAAGCAATGCGAGGCTTCGATGGTCCGCACTTTCGCTCTGAAGTATTTGTTGAGAGGGATGACATCCTCATCGGCGAGACTTAGATTTTTGTAGGGCGGCGCCATTGGATTGTAATTTTAAAGGAAGGGGGAGATAGGTTTTGTTATATGGAAATTGAGGTGGTGTAGGGTTACTGATTCAGATGGTTATATTATATGGGCACACATTTGTCTTATTAGGGTAAAGTAACCCTGGTTAAGGCTTCTTTGGTAAACGTGCCTCTGTGGATGATTTGATTGTCCCCTTTTTTTCTTAGAAGATATAATGGGACCCATATACTGTTCATAGTACGTTTATCCGGTTTAAGGTGTTTATATTCTTCGTGTTGTGTTGGTATCGTAGGTTGTATAGATTCTTAATGCAACCCATACACTGCGTTACAACTATGCGTACTTAGTTTTAATCATACACTGGACAAATAAGAAAATATTGTCAACAAATATTAAGCACCCTACATTGGAGAAATGGGAATGACATTACAGTAGATTCAATTAACAGGTACAGACGCACACATCTCAACTGACCAACGACTAATCTACCAACAACACCCACACACAAATTCACTTTAACATAACTCAAACAACCATAAGGTCCAGAACTACAATCACACCTCATAATCTGACCATCTCAGTTTACAACACGACCATCACAATACATTCAAGAGCTACAGCCAAACACTCCATTCTGTTCACCAACATCCGGCCAGTTCCGAACAAGCCACATGGGCTCACCAAGCATGGTGACATCCACCCCGCTAAAAAAATTGAACAACCAACAAAACTCCACCTCGTCCATTCTTTGATCCTGAACAGATAATCAAAACAGGTGTACAGCAGTTCCCCTATGACCCTGAAAATGTGTTCAACCTCAGTCTCCTGCAAACAACCGTTTTAGTTAACAATGATTTTTTTTTTGTCAGAATAAAACCCATATGAATATTAGCTTACTAAATGGCGTATGGTAATTTAAAACTAAAAAATATACCCTCAGGACTTAAACCCTGGCTGATATATAGAAAAAATACGGTTGGAATGGACCTCATACAGCACATCAGCCCGAGCAATGAACCACACAAAGCAGACAAATCTATTATCAAAAGCCTGGAGTTTTTTGGTGATATCAGCTGGTGTTATTGGGCATCGAAACACCCGGGACAATCTATTCGAGAGTCCCTCAATCAATGCTTTCACAACGTGGGTGTCTGAGAGGTCAGTGCTATGTCTATGGACCAACAACATATACACAATGACGTTTTCCTCAGCCCTAGTCCAGAAACACATGACAGACATTTCTTCCATGCTAATGTGTGGCATTATTTTGAATGAATAACACCGGTATAGGTGGGAAGTTGGAGTAGAAGAAAAGTTATGAAGATAGTTATAGAAAACAAGCATATTGGAGTCACTATATACTAGGTAGTTTCCCGCTCATCGAAATCTAACGTCAAATTTGGATATTTAAAATGACCAACATGTCCTTGCCACATATTAAGCACAATTTACTTCCCTTAACATGCTTTTAGTTGACACTAGTTCAATTATGAAAAGGTTGAGTTTTAATTTAGGTTAAGAGTTGGTTAATTTGCGTAAATGTCAATTATATTAAATTTTCTGTAATAAAATGAACGTATTAAATGTACTGAGTTGTACATATAGTGTTATTTTAACAATATCACGAGGAGACAGAAATGTTATTTAGATTGTAATCGTCCAAAACGTAAAAAGTCGATAGACGAAATATAAGTAAATAAATGGACTGAAGTATATAAAAAATAGTTTTAAAATTCTCTGCAAAATTAAACATAAATAAATAGGTAATTCGGTTTACGCAAATTTGTTATTCAACATTTCGTACAACAGCACGGTGCCGACGAACTTAAAAAACGTTGGTGGTAGAGAAATTCCTCAAAAATTAATTTGTGCGTTCCAAATCTTACTAAATTGGACTGTTATTACACCCAGTATATACTCTTCTACTAACATGATTATTGGATTCCTACAATAGAAGATTGTGTAATGGTCCCCATTTTTTCAGCCTTTGTGGCGTGACCTTATTGGTGAAACAACATTTGCACTCTTTTTTCAATTGTAATTCATTTAAACGAAAGAAGGGAACTTTGATTAAATTCAACAGTTAAGCGAGGGAGATAGAGAGTGAGATATCCTATTTCCTCCATATAAAAAGCTATCCACATGTCAGCTGATGCATACTATTATACCCCTTAGCCCCTTCCCCCCCCCCCCCCCCCCAAAAAAAAACAAATGACGGACTATAGAAGGATACATATACATTGCGCGAATAACCATATACCTAGTCGCCAAATTCCATATGGTTATCCCCAATAGTTTTTTTTTTTAATTTAGATAGTATTTGTTGCTAGGATTATTTTGTTAACTATCAGTTTTCCTAATTTAAATGTTAACTAGCATTTAGAATGACTTAAAAATAGTGTTTTTCTTTATAATATAAAACCGTAAATAACAATTATATTATAAAAAGTGATAGTTAACAAAAATGATGCTAACAACATATAATATTAATTTCCTAATCCAAAAAATTGACAGTTTATGGTTTAGATGGTTTAGGCCGGTTTGGGGGTTAATCTGATAGGTTTATGATTTTCGGGTGGCCTCCCACTACGATTAGAAATGTTCACAAGTGGTACGGTGACCTACAAATGGGTATGTATTGCATATGTAATAAAGTTGGGTGGATGGGAAATTAAAAACAATTATAGAGGGTATATTTGTAAAAAATGGACTACGAAGTTGAGTATCCTGGTGGGGCCGCGAGATCGCTTTGAATGACCTTAAAGCCTGTTATTGGCCTGATGAGTAGGCGTAACCTGGCCTAAGAAGCTATTGGTTCGACGTAGGGCATGGGCTAATCAAGCAAAGTGGTAGAAAAGTGGACCAAAAATTATTTTCTTTCCACTGCATCATTACCGACATGCCTCGGTTACACTTTACTAGGCAAACCATGGTTTGTCATTATCAAACCAGTAGTTAGCCAATATTTAAACCATGGTTTGCAAATAAGTTCGCACCAAGGTAATATCTTATGTGAGTTGCTAAGGGATAACTAGGGTTTGTGGAGTTATCAGAATTGGCGAAGACGGAAGGTCTCCCACATGGTTATACCAAATCACAAATTTTCTTATTTTAACAGAGTTTCAATTATAATATGTAAATCAGTTGGCTCTATTTCCTTCTGCATAAAGATTTGGTATAATCAAACGCCATCTTTGCATTATTGTTAGTGATTGTAGGGTTAATTTCTCGGGTAGTGAAACAACACAACCATTCGCTCACACATTAAAAACACGCTATTAATTGTCTAGGTTGTCTCTTAAAATTCTTACTCAGCCAGGTTAAAATACTTAATAAATACCCCTCAATTTTCGAAATTCTATTTCATTCCAACTACTAAATCAACGCCTTAATTATTCTCATAAACCCTACTGTCCTAACCAGCAAGAAACTGAGTTCTGATTGTACTTGTGTTCGTCGGTGCGTATAAGGTTATTTGCAGGTTGTAGTTGAGGTTATGGCCAATAACGGAGGTAAGCGGTGATTCCTTCCACAATTTTAATTTTTTTTTTCAAAAAATGTGGTACCTTTACACAGAAGGGAACCTCACCTTTTAGTTTTCTGCCTTTTTTTTTTACTTACACAACTACTCAAACGTTTCAGGCCCAGATCTCGAGGAATATCTGTCCTTCTCCATGGAACTATTGCATGATAATTTACGACTTGGAGTCGTGGTAGGGTATCCTTAAAAGCTTGTTTCAAACTTAAAAAAAGTAAAATAAAAAATCCCCAAAAAAAAGAGGAAAAAAATAGGTCTTTTCTTTTTTTTTTCTTTTTTTTTTTAATATTGGCATTTTTCATGTTTTGCTATCCTGATTTACTGTGTGGTCCAGTGTTAATAGGTTTTTCTATCTACGCATTTTTTCCCAATTTGTTTTTTAATAATATGCATTAATATTTCGTATATAAGAAGTCCCACGTGCCTTCGTCCGTCATAATTTTTCCGCACATAAGCTAAGGAGGGAAAGGGAAATTATGCGCACTAGATAACAAGACTTTGAGGTCAAAATCTCACGACGAGTCAGCAGAAGGGTGGTGTTGAGCCAATGCTGACGTATGTTTCGGTATCTGGGAGTATATCATTTATAGGAAATTGATTTCGAACTCCATCATGATGAGGAAGAAGTAGCATTCAACGTATATACCTATTAGCAGTGGTGGATTCACAATATATTATCGAGATCAAGGTTTTTATGGTTTAACCTACATCAGTCGTCCATTTTGGCCTCTCATTAGGAGGGGTTGTCATCTCTTCTAGCGACAAAAAAATTGTATTCCAAACTAATTTAATTTTCACTAGTTTCAAGTTTTTTTTGTTCCTGTTTGTATTACATTTTGGATGAAGCATGATGTAATCGGCCAAAATTCTTGTCGTTCTTAGGCGAATACGTCCATTAATTACACCCTAAATTTTGCATCTCAACTTCATAGGGTGTTGCAAAAGACACTAAACCAAAATAAAAAATTAATGATACCTCACCCATGTCATCATATCTGTGATGGCATCCAATATTATGTTTGTATGTAGCTTGAATGAATCATGAAACAATAAATCACCTAATAATACGGAAGACTTACAAAAAAATAACCACAACGGGAACGTCAACACGGAAGCCCATTCAATATATAATGAAAGGGGCTTCAATGATCTAATATTATACATGAACCGAATTCATTAATAATTAATTAATTTGATTGGGTGGGCATTAACCATAGCATACGCATAGTCCTGATAGTATTTGGGACATCCTACACAACAAAATTAAGATAATTTCACACCAAAACTTAATATACTAGTTAACATGCATCTAATACGCATAGTCTTCGTAAAAATATGCATGAGGCAATTCTTGACCATAATCAAAAGCAACTGAAATCCGGCCACCCAACCAAGCTGGAATGTATTACCATTCAGAACGGCCTACGAAGGAGTCCACAACCTCCGACGAGCCAACCCATCCGCCAATACGCCCTTGGACTTCTGACAGGCCCCTTAACCCAGCGTATGTCATAGTCATCCTTCTCCAGGGCCATCAACAGCCATGCATAATCTAGGGTGTCCATCTGATTCCCGCAGAATAACATTTCTAGGGCATAAAACTGTGGCTCAACCATTAGCCTAAACTGATGCGCCATCCTAGTTTCAGCAAATAAACGAGAGTCGTAATCTCCAGTTGTGATTACTAGGTTTTTCCTGGCGTCGTACAAGATGTCCGGCCTTGAAATAAACCAAATAAAACTAACAAACCTGTCTCTAAGTCCCTGAAGCTTCTTAACCACTTCTCCAGCGTCCATATTGCGAGATCCATGATTACTTAGCCAGGTTGCCATCGCGTGAATAACACCACGCATAATCATGTGGTCCTTCAGGTTCATATGACAAGAAGTTTTCAACAACAATTCGAGGAGTATTTTCTCCTCATCCTTTCTCCAGTAACGTGCGAAGTTCATCTAGTAATGGGGGATTGAAGCCATTTGTTTTGTCTGAAGAAGAAAAGAGGTCAAATATGTTTATGTTTGTTTAGCGAGAAATAATGTCAACGTCGCCATCATGGCGTAATTTATGGGGCTATTTAAGGGTGCTGTTTCAAATCGTGTCAAATAGTAAATTATTTAGTTTAAGTACGTGGATTTATAACTAAATGTACCAAGTGTGTCAAAAAAATAATTGAACAACACCACTATAAGATGTTTAAAAAATAGTTAAAGATTTTTATTTTCCAAAAAACTATCACAACAAATCTTTGAGATATTTCGCTAGGGTTTAAAACTGAACTTTTAACACACACAATTTTTTATTTGAATCTAATTTAATTTTTAAAATGTTAGAAGACTAGTCAATTGTTTTTTTTTAAATGTTACTGTAAAAAGAACAACAAATATAGTATTTAACTTGAAAACTACCCAGTAATAAGAACTTACATTTTTTATCTTGAAAACTTCCCACTAAAGAACCCACTACGTCAATTCAAAATATTAAGAGTACATTCCTAATTCAAATTATCATTTTAAAAGCTACTAAGAAAAAATTATACTTACTTTTTAAAAAATCGTCACGAACACGAAATAATTGCAGAAATTTGAATTTCTAAAGAACCCGCGACTTCAATTTCACTCCTATATATATTAGAAGCATACAATAATATCATTATACTACACCAACAAACACTCAACTTACATTACATATACAAAGTAATCTCTCTCTACATGCAATGCATGTCTTCTCCAATGTGATAAAGGACCTCGGCACATCTAGAACTTCGTGGAGTATACAAGTTTGTCTGGTTCAAACGTATGAAATACCTTCATACGGAAAAATAATTGAAGTTTCACGTATTGAGTATATCTGTGAAGATAAGGTGTTTGCAGAAAAAATTATCAATGATTAAAATACTTTAATTATTCACAATTTTTTACAAATACTGACTAGCTTTGCCTAATTTAAGGGGCACCAATCCATACTTCCCTACAATGGAAAGCTATGAAGTTTTCTAAAGTAAAAGCGTAAGTCTTTCAAACTCTATGCTTTGAAAGACTTTGTTGTGACAGAGAATTAGATGAAATTTCTGAGAACTACTCATCCAATGCAGAGCATTTTCTTAAGGAAAACCAAGTTGGAAAAGATTTTCCTTGACAAGTTTCCAAGAATTGCTTACAAATTTATAGCATGCGAGGAGTTCGAGGCATATAAAGAAAACACACATTTCGTGTTGTTTGGTGAGCAATAAGTAAAGTTTATAATATACGAAATGTAGGTTTGTACTTGGACTGTGTTTTGAATTCTAAATAAATAACTGTAAAAATCTTGCATTTCATATTGGAGTGGCTGGCTCACTAAAATCCTACTTCCACACATTGCAACAATAAAAGGCATGTTGGAACACCTGTCGTTGCCGACGATCCAAGCAACAAGACATGATCTAAATCATCTCGACTAAGATACAGCGG
>JAUEKW010056399.1:0-13273 GCA_032274785.1 Ajuga reptans
CTTCATCAAAAGTAACTGATGAGGGGCAGTTTAGGCGTTTCACTATATTCCATGTATTCCTAAACCCTAGTTTGTATGCATATAAAATGATCTTATGTGGAATAATAATACGACGCTTTCACGCCTATTTCTATTTTATATCTTCTTCTCTTTACTTTTCAGCTTTTTTTCTTTAACATTTCATTCATTTTTTAATAATTATTATAAAATTATGTAATGGATAAATCTTACAATTCGGTAATCTCGCTCCAACCTCTCTGGCCCATCAAATTATTTAACGATTTTATAGAATTATATTATGATATTTTGAATAATTTATTTTTTTAAAGGAAAGTCCGATTAATTTTAACCAGTTTAATAAGTTAAGTAGAAACCAAATAGACAGTTTCAAGCTTGCATCACTTATGCCGGTAATAAAATTTGCTAAGTGGATAATGGCAGTTGGTTGGGTTACCACTATATTACAAGAATTCATTATTCATTATTTATATTTATATATTACTATAGTAAAAGTGTGTGGCTCCCACTGAAAAAGTAAAAAGATGAAAGTTCAATGGTTTATAGATAAAATTTTATGAATAAAAGCACAAGAACCCAAATTTCTTTTTTCCTTTGGGGGGATAAAAAAAGAATTGTTATAAAAGAATAGGATTTTAATTTCTATTTTTTAGTATTTCTTTTAATTTTTTTATATTACTTATTAAAAAATATGATGTGGGAAATAATTTTTGTTTAATATTTTAAGAGTGAAGATGTTGTCACGTGTCACAAATGGACGAAGATGTGTCCAAATTAACGCACATATGAGAGGCACATACATTTTTCTAGCGAGGCTAAAAAATCCCACAAAAAAGTTTTAAAACAGCGAAAAATTAAAAAAATTAAGGACTAAAATTACAAAAGAATAATCGAAGAAGATAAAAAAAGAGTAACTGACCAAAAGATACGAGACTAAAATTGTATTTTTCCTTGAATTGTCCATCTATTATAAATGTATTATTTATCCAAAAATCATTGAATGCCATAATTTAACCCATCGGGCATAACGTAACATTAATAGATATAACCATAATAGAAATCTTAAGAATTTCTTTTTTTACTTAACATTGTTATTTTTCAGAAAGTGTTGACTGTTTAGACCTTATTTTTTACCCGGACTTCCCATTTTCTACCCTACCTCACGTTATGTAATAAATGTAATGATACATGTGCATATAATTAAAGGTCAATGCTCATTTTTTTCTCACTAAGAATCACCCTCATGTTACAAATCTACTGCACAAAGATATTACCAATATGGGAATGATAATGTTTTATTTTTTGAGGGAACATGAGGTATGGCCAATTTAGTAAATGAGATTTAATAATTCTTTGGACGGGAATAGACGAAAATTGATGAATGAGTTGTTTAATGTATTAAAGGGCAATACACGTGGAGGTTAAAATTATGAGTAACACTTATGTGCCCCGTTGCATGGATCTTTTTATATGTAACGGGTTGAGCCAAATCTAATTTTTAAAAAGGTATTAGTTTTTTTCAAAAAAATATTATTTTTTTTGCGAAAAAGTCTCAATCTCTATAAAATTGATATGCTTAAATGGACTTCATTTTTTTTATATTTTTTTATTTAGCGCTTTTTTTTTAGGTAGCTCAATAAGGTGGCGAAAAAGTATCACTTAATTAGCTAAAAGTATTACTCTTTTTAATAAAAGTATCAATCCAAAATTATACTTTTATTCATAAATTTATTAAAATAAGTAATATTTTTTTCCAATTAAGTGATATTTTTTAGCAGAAAAGTAATACATTTTGGGTCGGATAGAATTACCCTATGCATTGCATATAAAAAAATCTATACAACGGCACATATAAGTTTTTGCCTAAAATTATAATTTTCTTGGATAGTTTTTCTGTAATAAAGTCCAAGGAGGTTAAAATTATAATTTTCTTGGATAGTTTTTCTGTAATAAAGTCCAAGAAAGTCATTCCATTTTACTTATTTTTTATTTTAATTTTAATAAAGTATTTCACTTTCTCTTTCACCTGTCTCCGTCTCAGCACTCATACCATTTTCGTGACTGTCTCACTTACCACTCTATTAGTCTATCTATTTCCATTTTCGTCGTTTTTTGAATTACAATTAGCTTTTTAGTTTCAGCCGCCTCTCCAACCCGCCAAACTCACCGGCAAAAACCTCCATTACCTTTTTTGTTGCAAGCTCCTCAACCACTAATTTATTTCACAAACTTCTTCAGCTTAGCTTTTTCTGTGCGCATCTTTTTTTGGTTGTGGTTGGATTATAGATACACAAATATACATATAATAGGTTGTCACATGCGGTAATGTGAAGCGTTTGGCTGGATTTCATGGTAGTGAAGTTAACACCGCTGCAGGGGGCATTTATTGAGTTCCGTAAGGATCCAGAATACTGTACAACTCTTTTACTTGGTATGGAAAAAAAAACTGTTGCTTATTTTGTGGTGAAGAAAGAGATAGCGTTGCCTTTGAGTACTTGTTCATTGACAACTCGTAAATTAGTGGCAGTTGCTGTTATTGGAAATTGTGGATTCTGTGTTTTCGACCTGCTTGCGTTATTGCCTGTCGCCAATTTAACTAATAAATGTATTGGATTTCGATTTGGTAGCTTGAGTTATTGAAGGAAGAAGTGTCGTTCTGTGTTACTTCGTTATTTTGGGTTTAAATCTTTCCGTTTGCTACTCATCTGTTGATTATGTGTGGTTCTTAATTGGAAACTTGAGTGAGATTATTTCTGGTGTCCTGGTAATGGTTATCGTTTCTGTGTTGTTCTTTTGTTTTCGTTTGTGATGATATTTTAGGAAATTCTTTAGGTAGTCCGGCAGGAGCTGATGATTGATTCGTAACCATGAGCTTTGATGTTTATATGCGTTCATGGGCAGTACCCAAAATACGATATTGTCTGAGATTGTTGACATATTGAAATTATGGATCCCAACACGGGGAAAACCTGCAAATATGTCGAGAGAGTTCTGGATGCCCGATGAGAGCTGCAGGGTGTGCTACGAGTGTGATTCACAGTTCACCGTTTTCAACCGCAGGCATCACTGTCGTCTGTGTGGACGTGTTTTCTGTACCAGGTGCACTGCAAACTCTGTACCCGCACCTCCTGATGTGCCCAAGAGTGCGCGGGATGACAAGGATAGAATTAAGGTCTGTAATTTCTGCTTCAAGCAATGGAAGCAACAATCGGCTACTAGTAGTAACATGATGTTTGCGTCAAGTCCTGGGCTCAGTCCATCTCCTTCCTCATCAAGTTTGGTGAGCACTCAATCTAGTTGTTGTACGTGTAACAGTGGTAGTAGTGCCGGTTCGACTGGATTTTCCACGGGGCCTTTCCAGCATGTTTCGTGTTCTATTGGTCATGGCCCTTGTAAGTCTGCACAGATGGATATGAAGTTAGAAAACCATGACCAGGCAAGGAGCCCTGGTAAACTAGATTATGTTGATGCTACGGATCCTTTCGGCGATCAGTTGGGCTCTTGCAGCAGGTAAATTCATTATTTTAGATCCTATGTTATACTTTTTCACGTTTATTTTCTTCCTCTTCTTTTGGGATTTTGTCTTGAATGATTTGTTTTTTTTGTCTAATGAGTAATTTGACAAAATTATGCTGCATAAGATTCTTCATGTTTCATTAATCTTGATTGGTAGCATGCGAAGTATTTGCAAATATACATGCTTTTGTTTTTCGTGTCAAGTATTTAGGATATAATTTTAGTTTCATTGAAGACACTAGTTGAGTTTTTGGGTGTCCACTCATGTATAATATTTTTCGAGAATATACGTTTTTACTACGGGTGGATCATTCATTTATTAAGCCTTAGAGGTTGAACACCTATCAGGTCTATCTACATAGCTGATTGCAAGCAGACGTTTCCACTGAATTTTCCCAGCCATCGCTGGCTTCCGTTTTGGTTCCACTCTGTTGACAATGCAAACAGAAGTGATGCCAAATCTGAACCTTCAATGTTGTCTATTGAATCCCCATGAATTTCCAGTACTCTGGAGCATATTAACTAGATATTTTGGAAGACCTGTCTGTAATTTTATATTAGGTCAACAGATGAGATTTCTACATTAAGTCGCATAATTAAAGATCCATTTGGGAGACAACCATACTGGTGTTTGAAATTCTTTTCTTGTTATTCTATCTAGTGGGTTGTTTTTATCAGTATCACACATTTGAAAATATTGGAATTTAAAAAGTTGATTTCATAGAGGATTTTAGTTTTATTTTATTTTTCTGGAAGTGGTGTTAGGACGCTTGCTTTGTGGCCAATATTCTCTACACAATTTATCCGGACATGGTGTGCATTACTGCTCCATTACGGTCAAATATTTTTTATTTTGTTTACTTTTGCCTAGTTCATCATGTACATAACTTTCTTTACTGATTCTGTAACTGCATAATCATTTCATGGTCATTGATGATCCCAGGAGTGATGATGAGGATGATTACTACCCTATATCACAGTCTGAAGCTACTCACGCACGTCCTGATGATATGGGCTACGATACTAGCAATTACTGTCAGATTGATGACATCTATGAATCGGGTAAGGCACCTCATAATGAGGAACGCAGACTCCCAACTTTTGATTCAACCCTTCTACCTGAAAATTTTGAGACACAAGGATTAGACTATGAGACAAGGAAAGAAGCAGATCTTCAGAATAATCATGTTCAATCTGGGCCACTTCCTTTAGATGGGGTGAACGGTACAGATGTTGAAGCTGTTGATTATGAAAACAATGGTCTTATCTGGCTTCCGCCAGAGCCTGAAGATGAAGAGGATGAGAGAGAAGTCCTTATGTCTGATGAAGACGATGATGCTGCTGAGGATGCCACAGGAGAGTGGGGTTACCTACGTTCAAGCAGCTTCGTAGTTGGAGAACATCGAAGTAGGGATAGGTCAAATGAGGAACACCGGAAGGTCATGAAAAGAGTGGTCGATGGGCATTTCAGAGCTCTTATAACTCAACTTTTGCAAGCTGAGAACCTCCCTGCAACAGGGCATGAGGGTTGGTTAGATATTATTACAACATTGTCTTGGGAAGCTGCTACTCTTCTTAAACCAGATACAAGCAGGGGTGGAGGAATGGATCCTGGGGGATATGTTAAAGTTAAGTGCATAGCTTGTGGCAATCGAAATGAGAGGTATATTGATTTGATTTGCTTATCTATGCACTTAGAAATGACACCCTTGTTCAACCCATATAACTAATATGATGTGGAAGTGGAAATTTATGTGGTTTCTTGTATACTGTTTTTACATTGTGGTTGTTTTACCGTAATTAGCACGTTTGATCTCTTTGTGCAGTAGACTCTCCACACTAAAAGTGGTAGTTTTTTTGCCTGAGTACATTTATTATGCTTTTTCCTGTTAGATAACTTTCACTAAAGTACATCATGTTACGGCAGGCATATAATTAGTAAATATTATGCTGTGAAGGAACATTACTAGTACTTCTGCTGAATTCCAAAGTTCAGAAGTGGGTTTATTGAATAGACTTTTTTTTTTTTTGGGGTCATTTTTCTAGTTGATATTTAGATATGGATTCCATATTTCCTGATGATATAAACCTAGAGTAGAAACAATCCAAGTTTCTTATTTGGGACAGTTGAGATGATGCATTGCTTATCGAATGTATGTTCAGCTTTTAGTTTTTACAGTTCTGATGAGATTCTCACTGCTTTCTCACTAGTATGGTGATTAGAGGGATCGTTTGCAAAAAAAATGTGGCTCACCGGCGGATGAGTTCAAAAATTGATAAAGCAAGGTTACTACTGCTTGGTGGTGCCCTGGAATACCAACGGGTTGCTAATCACTTATCGAGTTTTCATACTTTATTACAGCAGGTAGCAGCGATGACTGAACTCTCAACTTTCTAAGTGTTTCTGTTTTCGTTTAAATCTTTTGAACGTGCACCACTTTACCACCCCGGAATACCGTCAATTTTCTTTCATGAGGAAATATGTCTTTGATCATTTGCAACCTTTTTTTTCTTCTACATTGTGATTATTTGGCTACTGTTCTAATGGGCCTTTTGCTGTTGCAGGAAATGGACCATTTGAAAATGGCTGTTGCCAGAATCGATGCTCACCACCCAAACATTCTTTTAGTAGAAAAATCAGTATCTAGACATGCACAAGAATATCTTCTTGCTAAGAACATATCTCTGGTTCTTAATATCAAGAGACCACTTTTAGAACGCATAGCTCGATGCAGTGGTGCACAAATAGTTCCTTCAATTGATAACGTTTCTGCACCAAAACTTGGTTACTGTGACTTATTTCATGTGGAGAAGTTTCTGGAAGATCTTGGCAGTGCTGGCCAAGGTGGAAAAAAGTTAACAAAGACACTGATGTTTTTTGAAGGTTGCCCGCGGCCACTTGGATGTACTGTAAGTTCACAAGATTATTGGATAGCACACCAATAATTTAATTTTAACAATTTTTAAGATGGAAAAGAAAAGGGTTCTCACCTTTAACTTTTGTAAGTTCCGTGGTCGTTGGAACTTTTGAAGTTTGGAATTCCGAAATAGCAAAGGTAATAGAATCATTGGGTACTCAGTGGATTTGATTGAGGAGTATTATTGATGAGGCGGGAGTAGCTAATGAAACTGGGGGAATCATTATGGTGGTGATTCCCTGATCGGCCCAATAACCCAAGAGGCACTCCCTTAGTTCTTAATGTTAATATCCTCAGAACTTATACGAGATATATGTTTATGTATTTATAAGTATAAGAGGTGATAGTAATGCAATATATGGAGTATATTGGGTCTCTATTTGTTTAGTACATAAATAACTATTTATCTTTTCATTCTTACTGAAGAACTCATCATGAGTTTTAAATGAGAAATTGTTCAGGAAGCTGTGTTTTTCAAACTACGGATGAGTGCAGTTTAACTTCCATGCTAAAAGCGGACAGATAATCTAGTCTAATTTGTGTATATAATACCAGGTACTAGATAGAAAATTAACACTGATACCCCAATTTTTCAGTATATTTTGGTTTGGTAACACTAATTGTGAGTTTCCTCTATGTTTCTTTCATTTTTCTTCACAAAATTCTAAACAAGGATTTCCTATTCTTTTACCCTCTCAGGAGGAGGTTAACCAGTTTGTTAGTTAGATAGTTGAACATTTGCTTGAGTTTATTTTTTGATTTTGTATTCTAAATAACCAAGCTTTGGTGTGCAGAAGGTTCTCTTTTTTTTTTTGGGGACTTCAGTTTTCCCTATACTTTTTTGTCTCTTGCCTTTTCTCTTTCAATTTCCAAATTAGAAAATCTGGAATTTGGTATAGTATAAGTGTACTTCACAATCAATTATTGATTTTAAAAGCTTCTTTTATCTATGTGTTTACCTGTCCTTTTTAGGTTTTCACTATATTGTTAATTTTATTACATTTTGGTATCCAGATTTTGCTGAATGGCGCCAGTGGGGATGAGCTGAAGAAAGTTAAACATGTGGTTCATTATGGTGTTTTTGCTGCTTATCATTTAGCACTAGAGACCTCATTTCTTGCTGATGAAGGTGCTTCTCTCCCAGAACTCCCTTTGACATCTCCAATAAAAGTTGCACTGCCTGATAAGCCCTCTAGCATTGACAGGTCTATCTCTATGATACCTGGCTACAGTGTTCCTCCCTTTGAAAAGCCTCAAGCACATAGGCAGCCCGATAATGCATGTCAGTCTAGAAATGACATTTTTCGCGATATTGGACAGTCATCACCAGTAGGTCCAATGTCTGAGGCAGAGTCTTTGTTTTCTGACAGTTCTCTTGTTCAAACTCCAAATGTTGAATCTGCAATTCACAATGTAGATGCGTTTTCTGGTGCGAACTTATCAGGTCCTCAGTGGGAGCAGCTCTCTGATAATCATTTCTCTAAGGAGCAAGGACTGGATCTCAGTGGATTCTCTGTTGCTAAAACACTGGATTATCTGGACAGTTGTGATAATTTAAACTCTAACAATTTTTTCGAGCCTGAGGCTCTGGGACGAAGTTTCGGTTTTTCTCCAGGTGATGGAAATAAACTAACTTCGAACCAGCACACTTCTGACATGGGATCCTTGGGACAGCATGAAATTGATCACCCTGGGGAGTTGGGAATGTTAAAAGAAGAGTTTCCTCCCTCACCGTCTGATCATCAGAGCATCTTGGTCTCTCTTTCAACAAGATGTGTGTTGAAAGGAAGTGTATGCGAGCGCTCTCATCTCTTTCGAATAAAATACTATGGAAATTTTGATAAGCCTTTGGGTCGATTTCTTAGAGACAATCTGTTTGACCAGGTATCTAATTTCCTTCTATATGTGTATATATATTATAATGATACTGCATATGTAGGAAGAAGAGTTCAGATATTGGTCCATGAATTTTTTGGTGTCTGGATATGTTCGGCAGGGCTACCGGTGTCGCTCATGTGAAATGCCGTCAGAAGCACATGTTCATTGCTACACTCATCAACAAGGAAGCCTTACCATTTCTGTGAAAAAGCTTCAAGAATTTCTTTTGCCAGGTGAGAGAGAAGGAAAGATTTGGATGTGGCATCGATGCCTGCGATGTCCAAGAACCAATGGTTTCCCTCCTGCCACAAAAAGAGTTGTAATGTCTGAAGCTGCCTGGGGTTTGTCTTTTGGAAAATTTCTGGAACTCAGCTTTTCAAACCATGCTGCTGCAAGCAGGGTTGCCAGCTGCGGTCATTCCCTTCACAGAGATTGCCTTCGGTTTTATGGGTATATAGTTTTCTTCAAGCATTATGCATTCCCACAAACGTTTCTTTAGATGATTTTTCTATGGGTATGTCTTTGGTGGGCTGGGTGGCGGTTTATATCATGTCAGTGTAAAGTTTAGTTGGGATCTCTTGTCTGCACATTACTCTAAAGTGATTGACTCTTTTTATCCATCTTTATATCGTTTTCGTGGGACTTAAGACTAGCTTACTTTTCGGTATTGCTCCAGCAGAATGTTCAAATGGTGCTTTCTTCTCACTAAATAAAATTATTTTTATTGGTGGCCCTGCCTTATCCCGTATAGTTTTGTTATATGCAGTTTTGGGAGAATGGTTGCATGTTTCCGCTATGCTCCAATCCATGTTCATTCTGTGTATCTCCCACCCCCAAAGCTTGAATTTAACTATTACAAAGAGGAGTGGATACTGAAAGAGTTTGATGAGGTAAGATTATATAGAGGATCTGCTTATTCTTCATCACTTTGTTGTTAAATAACACTTATCATGGCTGGCTTCGATATAACTATAGGTCAGCAGCAGGGCAGATCTCCTTTTCACTGAGGTTATGGAAGTACTTCATCAGATTTCAGATAAAATCAAGGATGATACAGGGAAGAACGTGGCTGAATCTGGTAAACGGATTGCTGAACTGGAGATTCTGCTTCCGAGGGAGAAAAAAGAATTTGAGGTGATTCGTCTTAATATTAGTTCTCTTCTTTAGATATGGGCTATTTCTCTGTGCACCATAAAATAGATAAAATGGACTCTCGTGTGGCCTTTATTTGTGAATGGAGTTTGGGTGAATCTTTTTATCTGAAGTTTGGTCCTTATGTTACTGTTCTCAAGTTATAAAAGTAGAGTCAATATTCACTTTCAGCTAACTGGTTTGTAACTTTTGTTGCTAAATTTTTACTGGTACCGTCATGATTGTCCCTGCATGAAAACAATACTATATAATATCTTTCATACATATTTAAAATGTCTAAAGCAGCTGCTGCAGACTTATATCTCGTTTCTTTCTTTAACGCTGACCAAGTAAATTTATTTAGGAATCACTGTGGCATATGCTTAATAAGGAAGTAAAATCTGGTCAGCCTGAGATTGACATTCTTGAGATAAACAGAATAAAAAGGCAGCTAGTTTTTCATTCCTATGTGTGGGATCAGCGCTTGATGCATGTTTCCAGACTTAACGAGAAGCCTCCCAGTTCTAGAGAGAAGCGGTCTGAGATGGATGTGGTTTCCAGGTCTAGTAGAGGGTTTATCAGCATGGATTCTTCTTTTCATAATATGATGACTGATGTACTGCTGACCAAGGAAGAAGATTGCAAACTCAACTCTCCAGATGGGATTCACAAAGGAACAGACATAAATCGAACTTTGAGCAATAGAGAGAATAACAATTCTTATCATTCTTCGTGCACAGATTTGAGTAACCAATCAAACATCCCGGGATCTGGGAAATCTGTGCGAAGGGCTCGATCAGAGGGGCAGTTCCCAGTGATGGAAAATATATCTGATAATCTAGATGCTGCATGGACGGGGAATCACCAGCCAGAATCTGTATCTTCTGAAGAAAAGGTGATTGCATCTCCTAATACACACCGAGAGTCTTCTTCTGGCATGATTCCAACCACACCAGAACCAGTTTCTGGCAGCTTTGCAAATGAAAGGTTTGTGGCTGAAGATACTAACTCTGTGCGCTGTACATTGCCTGCAAAAGGGCCTAATGATATGGAAAACCCAAGGAATTGGTTGAGAACACCTTTTTCAGCTCTGTATCGGTCACTCAACAAGAATTCTTCAACAACTGCGCAGAAGCTTGCCAAGATTAATGATTATGATCCTGTTTATATCTCATCATTGAGAGAACTGGTCCATCAGGGTGGTGCGCGGCTGCTGCTACCTATGGCTTGTAGTGACATTATTGTGCCGATTTATGATGATGAGCCGACTAGCATCATTTCATATACCCTAATGTCACCAGATTACCAAAACTTTATGGCAGATGAACCTGAAAAACATAAAAGTTCCTTGGAATCCTCATCTTCATTTTCGATATTGGACACAGTCAAATTACTGTCACTCCATTCTTTTGATGAGTCAAGTTCTGAATTTATAAGGAGTCTCGGTTCTGGTGATGAAAGCATCTTGTCCTCTGGTTCTCGGAGTTTTGCGGGTTTAGACCCTTTAAGTGCTTTGCATGCCAGAATATCTTTCACCAATGATGGTCCTCCAGTAAAGGTGAAGTACTCTGTGACTTGTTATTTTGCTAAGCAGTTCGAGGCATTGAGGAAAAGTTGCTGTGCAAGTGAGCTTGATTTCATCCGCTCTCTTAGCCGCTGTAAGAAGTGGGGTGCACAGGGTGGTAAAAGTAATGTCTTTTTCGCCAAGACCTTGGATGAAAGATTTATCATCAAACAAGTGACAAAGACAGAGTTAGAGTCATTTATTAAGTTTGCGCCATCTTACTTCAAGTACTTATCTGAGTCGATAGACATTGGGTGCCCGACTTGCCTTGCGAAGATCTTAGGCATTTACCAGGTATTACCTGCAGTCCACGTGGTTACTTTTTGGTAACCTCTCCTATAATTATTTATGCTCTTTTAAAGGTCATCCTATTCACCTGCATGCTTGTGCTCATATTTATGCCAATTTGAAATTGGTAATTTTTATGACACCGATATCTGGATTGGGTCTTGTGCTCATTTTATTGACAACCCACCATAACCTCCTCTCCCTGGACCAAAAAGTGACCTTGGGAGGGGGGTGGGGGTGGGGGTGGGGGTGGGGGTGGGGGGAGAAGAAATACAGAAAAAATAAGTAATGCGCCCATGAAATGAAATCAGTGCAGATCCATTTCACTATGACATTGCTGCCCTGCTGTAATGTGTTTGGCTTCCAATATAAATAAATGTAACTCGTCCAAGAACCTTTCACTTGACCTCGTGGTTAAAATGCACCGGCACATGTTAACAAGTTTCATATGGGTACAGTAGGCAAATACATGTTAGCTCAGTATACAGACAAAATCATTTCTTTTGCTAGACTTGGTTCATGATTCTATTGACTGGCTGATTGTTACGTCAGTCCAGATATCTTTTTCTTGATCAATAAGCTGCTTTCACTTACTATCTAGATTTCTTAGAATCCCTTCTACTTGACTTCAGAGAATCTATTCTTAAGAAAAAGACACCGTTTTTGCGTTGTCCTCTGATTATTAGAGCTTTTAAACTATATTGGTCTTGCAGAGTAGGTAGTTATAGATTGTTTTAGCTCATCTTTTGGTTGGTTTTGGCATGAAGGTCACAACAAAGAACCTAAAAGGAGGAAAAGAATCACGAATGGATGTTTTGGTGATGGAGAATCTTCTTTTCAGACGCAACATCACCCGACTGTATGACCTTAAAGGATCCTCTCGATCACGGTACAATCCAGATTCGAGTGGAAGCAATAAAGTTCTTCTTGATCAGAATCTGATAGAAGCTATGCCAACTTCTCCTATTTTCTTGGGAACTAAAGCAAAACGTCTGTTGGAGAGAGCTGTGTGGAACGACACTTCATTTCTTGCTGTAAGTTTCGATTTAGAGGCTGTATCTTAGCACCATTTGCACTTGCTGATATACACAAACATATTTTAGTTGCTCATAAGAGTATAGTTGATGGCACTCTCTTTCTTTGGACTAACTTGTTTCCCCTTGTGGCTCCAGTCAATAGACGTGATGGACTAGCACTCTCTTTCTTTGGACTAACTTGTTTCCCCTTGTGGCTCCAGTCAATAGACGTGATGGACTACTCTCTTCTCGTTGGAGTGGACGAGGAAAAGCACGAGCTAGTGTTGGGGATTATCGATTTCATGAGGCAGTATACATGGGACAAGCATCTCGAAACTTGGGTGAAGGCATCAGGCATTCTTGGAGGGCCCAAAAACGCTTCTCCCACAGTAATTTCTCCGAAACAATACAAGAAAAGGTTTAGGAAGGCCATGTCCGCTTATTTTCTTATGGTTCCAGATCAATGGCCTTCCTCCATGATTCCTCCCAGCGGGTACCAATCGGATGTAGGTGAAGAGAAAGATAACGTCTCTAAACAATGATGCTATTAGTTTTCGTGCTTTCACGCCTTCATTTTTTTCGTTGCTTTCTCCGCCGAGGGTTTCTTTGGTGTACAGAACATAGTTTTGGGGATCTCTCATTAGAGATCAAGTGTAAAGTGCATACGTTTTTATCGTTTTTCGTCTTGACAAATTCCTCTGCTGCTTCATGTGTCTTGATACTTATAGGAGATTGATGTAAATTTGACTAAAATTATCTGTTGTATTTTCAAAATTCAAGTGGATATCTGAACCAATTATCTGTGCTGGAGATTCTGCGAAATCGATTGTCAATGTTCTTTTTTATTTTAAACATGTAGCCGGCCTAAGAGGGTGTTTGGCTAAACTTATTTCAAACATCTTATAAGTACCAACATCTTATAAGTTGTTTTGAGAGCTTATAAG
>JAUEKW010056510.1:0-13270 GCA_032274785.1 Ajuga reptans
TATTCATTTTTTAATAAATTTAGTATTTTAATTTTTTTAAATAATATAATTTATTTATATGTAAAAACGACGTCGTTTTTAATTTTTTTGGTATTGTGGCGCCTAGTGCCTAGGCGGCCGCCTAGGACATTTTTTGCATCAATAATTTTATATGATACCTAATTTACCTAATAACATAAATCTTCTTAATAATTTTTCAGTGAAATACATTTATATTTCTTTTTTTTTATGTTTTACATTTTACAATTCCTCATATTTTTTTTTCTTCTTAATATAGAAAATTTTACGATTAGTAGAAACACTTTAGTTTTAAGATAATCAAAATATTAAATAATTGAAAATACAGTAGAGTTATTTACATATGAATTTTCGAACAACAATTCATTTTAGGTGTTCCGGTGGTGAACAAAAGGTAACGACTTATCTTTGAATTAGCAAATTACAACATATAACTAAAACCATGGATCAATATAATTTGGTATTCAAAGTCCTTATTGATTTTATTTCACTTCTCATTCTTGAGAGAAAAAAAAGTATTTTTTCCGTACTTTTTTTAGGTTTCGAAACTATAAAATTTATATAGCCATTCTACAAACTGCAACGAAGAATACTGACAAGACAACTATAATGAATCATATATATGATTCAGTTTACCACTTTACGTAAAAATCTTATAATACATGAATGATTAACATTAGCCATAAGTATCTAATCAGAATTTGTAGTAAATTAAACATGTAATAATTTAACTAGATATTTTTTTTTAAGTTTGACTTCTTTGTTAGAATAATGGATACTTGACTCTTGTTTTGGGACAGAAGAAGTAATAAACTTTAATTATAATTAAATTTAAATTATAACATGATTTATAAATTTATACTTTCACATTGTCCATATTCTATATTCTTATTTGAATATTGTATTATTTGTTAGAATAATAATTATGATTTATCTGTTTATAGTATTACGAATCTTATCATTTAACCTTACTTTCATCTACAAGAGAATTATTTATGTATGAAATATTTGAAAAGCTAGCCCTTAAATGTTATGTGGTGAATAAAAAGTAATATCTTGCTTTAGGATTAACAAAATACAATATATAATAAATTAAAAATCAACACAATGTATAATGAAATTCAAAGCCCTTATTTTTTTTTCTTTTTTGAAATAAAAAATATCATTAAATCGCTACAATTAGCCAACACTGATTGACAAGAAGAAGTAATCGAAACAACATAAAGGAATATGAAACAATTGAAGCACAAAACTACTAGATCTAAACCTATGTAGATCTAAACCCACTAATTCGAAGTCCTTATTTGATTTTATTTCTCATCTAATTCTCGAGAGAGAAAAGATGTGTGTTTTTATTTTTCTTTTAAATTTTTGCAACTATAATATCTATGCTCATTCCACTAACTACAATAAAAATATATTTGACAAGAAAACTATAGTGTATCACATGTGAGATCTTTTAATTTACCACTTATATAAAATTCTTATAATATATAAATAACTCAACATTAATATCAAAATACAAAATCAGAATTTATATATAATTAAACTTGTAATAGTTTAACAAGACTTCAGTAATTTAAAGTTTGATTTTTTTTTTTGTTAAAATAGTAAAGAAAAGACTCTTATTTTGGGTTGGAAGAATAATCATAACCGATTCATAAATTTATACTTTTATATTGCCCGCATATATATTATTTATTTGAAGATTGACTTTTTTTATTATAATGGTGAGTTTTATCTATATATAACATTATCATTCTTATCAATAGCTTTGACTTTCAAAAAGTTGTTCAAAATAATAAATAAAAGGAACAAAAGTATTTCACTAAAATTACAATAGTAACTTGATTCAATTTTTGGGTAAAGGGAATATTGGAAATAGCCACTAAATTCTTCAAATATATTCCAAATTACAAGTTTATTTTGATTATATTTTCTTAGATGGAATGAAATAAGGTCAAATAAGTGCACGAACAATAAGCAATAAATGACATTAACTTCATACATTTTGATAATGTCATAAGTAATGTAGGTTTTGATTTGTTAATATAACAATTTATATTTCTTCGAAACATGTTCTATAGGGGTGGAAATACGCCGGGCTGGTCTAGGCTTTTAGGTGGACGGCTTGGGCCTACTCTTAAAATTTTTATGCCTGACCTATTATCTCAAATAGGCTTTTTTTATAGCCCAATCCTAGCATGTTTATAGACAAGCCTGCCATATTGTCTGTTTTAAAAGCCTACTTCACTGCACTCTCGCACTTCACAATTATGACCTATAATACTACAACCGAGTATGAAAAATGAAAATAACGACCAAAATCGAAAATCAAAAAAAATTAGAGCAACACATTCTTCTGTGAAATACCCCAAGCCTATTTATTAAAGATGCTTATAAAGAGGCCCAAGCCTAGCCTATTTGTTAAAAAAACCAAACAAGGTCGTGCCTAATGTAGGCCAGGTCGTAGGCCCCTATCGGGTAGGCTTATTACTCTTTTAGCATGTGTATGTTAAGGTTATACGACTTATTACTCTTTTTGCATGTGCGCGTTAAGGTTTCCTGCTATATTTTGATACATAAAAAATATCTCCAATTATTTTCATTTGGTATTGTTTCATAAGGATTTAATTAGTAATTTTACTAAAAAAAAATATATATTTAAAAATGTTACCAATGTATATAAGTATTTTGATAAGATATATTATTAATGTTTG
Organism: Ajuga reptans; assembly: GCA_032274785.1. Classification (NCBI taxonomy): domain Eukaryota; kingdom Viridiplantae; phylum Streptophyta; class Magnoliopsida; order Lamiales; family Lamiaceae; genus Ajuga; species Ajuga reptans. The sequence goes on from JAUEKW010056510.1 coordinate 2,739, forward strand.
ACATATATATTACTTAAAATATATATTTATTATGAATGACTAGTAAATCTCAGAAAAATTAATAAATGAACATCTTGATGATGTTAATGTCTCTACGTGTAATAACAAATCATATAATTCTAAACAAAAAAAGAATGTTTAGTATTTAAGACAACCTTCATACAATATCGACGTAGCTCCGATATATATAATCATTGGAAAGAAATCAAAGTTTATTTCTTCTTACGGAAACACTTTAACAATTTGGAATTTAAATTAAGATATGATCTATTTTCATTTTCATTAACGCTGGGTTCATGTACTTTTATTCAGAAAATGTTTACTCATACTTTGAATTGTTCCTTATGTTACTTTGGCTTAAATTAGGGTGGTTGGATATGACCTTCGGCATTTCGTACGCACCTTTCTAAATGAATAAAGTTATACGCACCTTTCTAAATGAATAAAGTTAGACACTAATTTTAATAACTCAATTTAATGCAAATAATTAAAAGTATAATGACTCATTATTGATAAGTATATTAACTTAACTCAAACAAACATGAGATAGGGTGTAAAATGAAAAAAATACATAAAAAAAAATGATAAAATAATTTAGTTTTTTTAGTTAATTTATTTTAATATTTACATTTCGTTAAATATCTCACAAATATTGAAGATCAAGCAACTAAAAAGGTTAACATCATATTTCTAATTTTTTCCCTAAAAATGTTTTACTACTCCAATTTTGACTTTTCATTAATTTATAACTTCATGATTTAGAATTGATTGATTTTTCTATGTTGCAAATTTGCATGCCTTGTTATTTTTTAGTTAGTTGATTGGGGTTACATAGGTTTCGACAGTTTATAAGATCACTATAGCTATTGTGCTTCAATTTTCAATAAATACTTCAAAGTTAGTAAATATGAGAACATATTTGAGTCGTTATAAGTTACAAATAGAAATTATCATGTAAAAATATTTATGTATACGTGTGTGTAATGACAACTACATGTTACGTTTTAACAAAACCAACTAGCACACAAAACATTACTACTATATTTCTATTATATCACACAAAACATTAACGTTACTACTCTTCTTTCAAACTTAGTTTTTTGCATTAAATTATAGTAAAAATATGTTGATCACGTGCAGCGCACGTGCTTATGACTAGTACCTATAATAGGTAAATAATATAAGTCGTATTATTTTACAATATAAGTTTATTAACAAAACAATATAATATAGTTTCATCTGGTTAGATTTATAAAAATATTACTCAGTTTAAAAGAACAAATTGATTAACCATCAAAATAATCAACAGTATAACTCGTCTTAAATAAGAGTACAAGTTCACTACCAATACAATATAATAATTTTTTACATTAAATTTAAAATATTGTTATTCAATTTTAAGAAACAGACAAATAGTATAAGTCGTATTGTATATCAGTATAAGTTTATTGTCCAAACAATATAAGTCATATTGTACAACAGTATAAGTTTATTAATCAAACAATATAAGTCATGTTGTATAACCGTACAACTTTATTGCCCAAACAGTATAAGTCATATTTTACAACAGTATAAATTTATTAATCAGACAGTATAAGTCATATTTTATAACAGTATAAGTTTACTGCCCAAACAATATAAGTCGCATTGTATAACATTATAAGTCATATTGTACAATAATATTAGTTTATTAATCAGACAATATAAGTCATATTGCATAACAATATAAGTTTATTGCCCAAATAGTATAATATTTTATTGTTAGATTTACAAAAATATTATTTAATTTATATGACAATAATTTTGTATGCATGAAAATATCAACAGTATAACTCGTATTTTGCCAGTTGAGTTTTTCCATCCTTACAGATTGCACATAGCAAAGAGTTCAATGCTACAACATTCCCTAGAACACCATATTGACACACAACCTCAAAACTCAAAATCACCCCCTGCACGCAATCAACTATCACATAATTAGTAAAAACTCACTTAAAAGTAGCCAAAGAAAGCAAGTTTCTTCGTTGAATTAATAGCATCCCACATTGCATCAAACAAGCAGTTCTTTCCCAATAATCCACAACCAAGTCCCAGGAATATGGGTTATATATGCCTACAAGAGACAATTGTAAATAGATTTTATTGTTTCAACAGACATATGAGGACAACCAACTAAGAAAGATCATCTTATGTTTGCATCATCCTTCCCTGCTGAACATAATCATCAATTTATGTTAAATGTACCAATTTATCACAATAAGGAACATAAATAGAGCATAAGCAGTGTAAATCTCGTTCTTAGCCCAACAGCGAACATAAACAATGTTAAATAGCCCAGCAACAGAACAAAATCTCACAAACAGTGTTAATTAGCCAAAATCGAACAAGATCGAATATAAACGAACAAAATAGAACATAAATTGCACAAAAATGGCTTTAATAGAGAAATAACACAAAACCAAAGAAAATCGAAATAAAATTAACAAAAATTGCGAGAAATATCTCAATGTAATCGCGAGTGAGAGAGGAGATGAAAAACGAGAAAGAGAGACATCGCGCAAGAAGAATCTCAGTCGCACAAGAAGATGAAATAAAATCGTACAAAAAGCTTGGCTCCGATGGAGAGAACCAGTAATGACGACGGAAGAAGCAGCAACAACGCCGTCGACAAAGGGAAGCAGCAGCGGCGAAGAGGAAAAAAGAGGGAGAGAAACCCTATCGACTACGAAGAAAGAGAGAGAAAGATTGTGGGCGCGTGTGAGAGAGAAATAGTAAAAGTGACGGAAATAGTAAAAAGAAAAAATAAAAAACGATGAGTTAATTTTGAGGGCGGTTGAATCGGCCAAAAAGACCGGACCTGGAGAGTGCATATTGTGATAATTAATGTATGATCTTGAATCAGGATAGGAGCTTGATTTTTTGTTTGAGATAATTACTTATGTTAGGCTAGAGACAATGGTATAATAAAATTTAATACCTGGATACCTATATTTGCCTAATATAAGTCCGCGTATGGTGTTGACTATGCTTAAATCTACAATGGATAAGATATGTGGTGTATATCTCACGGTGTAACATCTTAAAGACCTTAATCTAGGGGTGGCGAAAAATACCGAAATACCGCATTTATCGTATTGAAAAACGACAAAAATATTTCGGTATTTTGGTATATATCGGTATTTTGGTAGTTCGGTATATCGGTATATCAAATTTCTACATGTATACCGATAAATTTCGATATACCAAAATTTCGGTACGGTAACAGTATCTATCGATACGGTACCAAATTTTCGGTATACTAAAATTTTCGTTAAGTTCGTCAGCCGTTCACTCTTTTAGCAAAATTTCTGGTAAGAAACACTCGGTACATCATGTACCAGGGATAGCATAGAAAAAGACCAAGAAACCAATGCCCGGCCAAGAAACCAATGCCCATTGTCAATTTCTTTTTTGGAATAACAAAAATGTCATTAAATTGTTAAAATCAATCAGTACCGATGGACAAGAAAATCCGTCAAAACATTTAAAAGTAATATAAAATAATTGAAGCACTAAGCTACTAAATTTAAATCTATATAGATTTAAATCCAGTAAATCATAATTGCGGTGGATAAATTAGGTACCAAATAATTTGATATCGTATTTGTTACTAATCTTTAGGTGAAATTCCCATAAACGAGCAAATCAATGTTGAAAAGTTCAATGATGATTGAATCATCAAAATGGACACTACAAAATATGAAACATCTATTATTTCGTGGATAAATACTCCCACTCATTGAGGTAGGACGAAATTTATCATGAAGAGAGACTGAAAAGCTCTCATAAGGAGAGACAAAGTAGATAACAAGACAAAAATGAAAAAAAAAAAGAAATCTTCTCTACCTCTCATGTGAGAAGATGAGAAAGTAAGTTGACGGCTAGGTTTAAAGTTGAAATTGAATTTTGAGAGGGTCATTAGACTCATTACCAATTTAAATAACAAAAGTTTCAAAAACTTGGGGCTCAATTCTTAAATGCTGTCCCAGATGTCTGATCAGCCTCATTGAATGAATTCATTGAATGCACATAATTCTTTTGAAAAGTAGTTCAGACATTGTTCATTTGTTTATTCTATGAGGTAACTTCACTTATTAGTTCAGAAATCATTTGATTGAACTTATAAATTCTTCAAAAATAATTGATCTTGTTGTAGTTGATATTATTCTAGAAAAATCTTTTTTCTTTTATATATAAAAATAAAATAAGATTATTATAAGTTATATGCCATTTCAAAATAAATAAGGAGACTTCCACCTATTTATCGAATATGATCTTATTTTGAAATGTTCTTTTAAATTTTAGACAATTGAATTATAAAACTGCAGTCCCGCTGGGCACAATTTAATGTGCCCACCAAATGTGTCAAGATTTCATAGAATGCAGCTAATTATCTTATTCATATTTTAGGGATATGATCTCTACACATTAGCGGTGGGTTATTATCTTGTGGCCACCGTGAGTATGGTAGCATTTCCTTATAAAACTGTTATTTCTACTAATTTTTCCAAACACTAAAAACCACAACTTTAGGAAGTATAACATATTTCAAATATATAGCCTCTTATTAAATTAAATTGAATCACAAATTATATGTATTTGGTATGAATGTATAGAATTTCAACAGTCACATATTTTTGTTTCCAAATATGAGCATAACTTATACACACTTAACTTGTGGCCACCGTAGGTAGGGGAACATTTCCTTATAAAACTGTTATTACTAACACTTCAAAAAACTCTACTAATTTTTCCAAACACTAAAAAACCACAACTTCAGGAAGTATAACATATTTCAAATATATAGCCTCTTATTAAATAGAATCGAATCACAAATCATATGTATCTGGTTTCAATGTATAGAATTTCAAAAGTCACATATTTTTGTTTCCGAATATGATCACAACTTATACACACTTTTCCTACTCCGTTTTTTTAGTAAGAGTGGAGGAATGTGGTTCGAACCCCTGATCTTTAGTATGGTGAGGCGATGCCACTTTTATCACATATTAATTAATATAGTTGGTCATACCATACATAACACGGCAATTAATTTGCTTACTTAATTTTGTTTTCTTGCTTGAGTTATTTAATTTTGCTAGTATGGTAGGACCCCTATCTAAGAAACTTGGCACTTGTACAACCCTTGAGCAAAGCCTCACATCCATTTTAACACTCCGGAAAAGAATAGTGCGATAGAAATGATTACTAAATCCGAAATCAACATACACTACTCTATAAAAGTGTTGGATTGTAGGTAGGTGAAGAAATTGAATTCACTTTCTCTCTCTCGGCTCTTCAGTGTGTGTAAAAAATGAATAATCTGGGTGTGGGTGTGAGTCCTGGTAATGTTCCTGTGTACCATGGGAGCAATCTCGAGTTCACCGACAGAAAAGTGAGGGTTGCAGAGCTGATTTTGCGCTGTGTAATCTGCGGTTTAGCCGTTCTCTCTGCTGTTCTTATAGCAACTGACTCTCAAGTTAAGGAATTCTTCACAATTCGGAAAAAGGCCAAGTATACAGACATGAAAGCGCTTGTGTAAGTTTTTTTTTTTAAATTTCGTTGTAAGATGTTGTAATAGCTATAGATTTGGTAATGTCTGTGGTGTCTGTTTGCAGTTTCTTGGTAGTAGCAAATGGGATAGCAGCTGCATATTCATTTGTCCAAATATTGAGGTGTGCTGTGAGTATGATTAGAGGGAGTGTGCTGTTCAACAAACCCTTGGCTTGGGCCATTTTTTCTGGCGATCAGGTTTTACTTGATTCTGCTTCAATTTTTACTGTTTTTGAGGTTAATCGAGGTGTTTTTACTTTTACTCAAGTTGTGTTTTGTAAAGTTGAATTTCTTTCAAGCATATTCCTCCTGGGAAATTAGCTCATTGCAGTATTGTGAGATGTGTGTTGCTTTACCTGGAGAAGAACTAAAGTTTGCTAGTTACTATGAAGAAATGTGCAAATGTGTAATTTTACAGTCGGCGTCCTCTAAGCGTGTAGGAATAGAAGATCTAGTGTGGTAATTTCAACTTTTTGAGGTTTTGATTGGGTTTTGGTATCAAGTTGCTATTTATAGCTCTTTGTATTCAAGGACTTGAATTGTTCTAGTTTACAACTATACTGTAAGTTGGTGTGTGTTGGCCTGTTGGGTATTTGTGTGTGATTTACACCCGTTGGAGTGCATCCGGTGTAGAATGGAATAGACCAATTCGGTACCTATCAGCAACATAAGTAGATATCATCCTTTCATAAACTGCAAAAATTATCTTTTAGAGTGTAGAGTAGCAAAACTAGGAGCTGAAAGGATTAATTGCTATTTTTCCGGCTCACAACAATATTCAAAAAGTTTGGAGCCCAATTCATAATATGAGTTTATATTGATTAAAATGCCCCTAGAAATCTGCTATGTTGACTAGATTTATACTTCTGCACAAATAGGAATTAGAAGTAGAGAAACGATAAAAGAAAATCTTTACCATTGAGGGAGAGTGTTTCTCCGGTTAATGATCATCATACTCTAACAGAGCCCTACTATCATGCACGTCTAGTGATGTTCTCCTATATCTCAACTACTCGAGTTATTGTGCAGTAAATAATGCAAAGCGTTGTAGACATCATTGGAGCAGGTCTCCTGATTGCTCTAACATGTTTGCGTTGGCAGGTAATGGCGTACTTGACTCTGTCTGCAGTGGCAGCTGCAGCGCAATCCGGGGTGTTTGCCAAATTCGGGCAAGTGGAACTCCAGTGGATGAAGACGTGCACCATGTATGGGAAATTTTGCAACCAAATCGGGGAGGGGGTAGGCAGTGCAGTAATTGCTAGCCTCTCCTTTGTGGTCCTCTCGGCTATTTCAGCGTTTAGCCTCTTTCGATTGTATGGAGACAATAAAGAAAAGAACAGCCAAGGATGGTAATAACTAGGACTATATATAATACTTGCTTGTGGCTTGTTTCTTAAACATGAAGATGTCTGTTTTACACCTTTCTTGTGCCAAAAGAGGAAACTAGTGTAGTATATTTCGAGGTGGTCCTTGTATAATAAAATGATATTGTGAAGCTTTCTAATGATGTTAAATTCTCTATTTGAATCCAGTGATTTATATATGTACTAATGAATTGAAACACGAGACTAGAATATGTATTTAAGAAAGAAAGAAAAAAAAAATCAAAGATATCATGTTTCCAATGTGTTTGAACAAGCACAAAGGTGTAAGTGAGTCGAGACAACTCGCGAGTTACTCGGGATCGACTCGAAAAAAGATCAAAATCAACTTGATATAAACGAGTTGAACTCGAGCTCAAGCTACTCGAACAGGTCTCGAGTTCGAGTTCGAGCTCGAACTCATTGATACTCGGCTCGACAGGCTCGCAACTTAATCAAGCATGTGTTAAATTACTATTTTACCCTTTTATAATTGACATAATTATAAAAATATATTAATTCTAAAATAAATAGTGATTTTTAATGATTTTTTATTAGGTTTTTATATAAATCGAGTCGGATCGAGCCGAATTCGAGCTCAACGAGTATATACCAAATCGAGCTCGAGCCTCGATTAAGTTGGTCGAGCTCGAGCTCAAGCCTGCCAGTATTCGGTTCGACTTGACTTGTTCACACCCCTAACAAGCACCCACATCATACACCCAGACGAATCGAAGGCAGTGAAATTCAAACAATTCTCTCTCTCTCCTATTCCAATGTGGCTCTAATCCAAAACTAGCAATTTAGATAGTGAGTGCTCTTATCTTTTGAACTAGCGTATTTTATCTTATTTTAAATCAAATTTCAAAGAATATTATGTACTCATAAGAATGGAAGAATATGAAATTGAGATTTGAAGACAGTGAAATTTTATTAAAAAACCGGCCAATATGATTTTAGAAGTACCTATATGTATTAGAACCACAAATTTTATACCAATATGATTTTAGAAGTACCTATATCACGTATTAGAAGCATTTACTATGGGAGGAAACAAAATAGGGATCTCGACAAGGAAATGACATAATGTGTTTTTCTTTTTCAAACACTCCAGAATCATTTAACAAAATAGGGATCATCAACAAAACTAGTCAAAATTTGTGGCGGCTCAATCCAAGGAAAGGGAATGACGTACTCCCTCCGTCCCAATTATATAGGCTTGTATTTCTTTTTGGGATGTCCCAAATATATAGTCCAGTTACTATATTTGGTAACATTTATGTAAGTCATTTACTAATATACCCCTATTTTGAATTACTTCCTACAATTGTTGACTCATAGATAGGGGCATACTTGGAACTTAACTTGTTTAATTTGTTTTTCCTACTATTTTCTTAATCTCCGTGAAATACCCAATCAGCCTATATAATTGGGACGGAGAGAGTATAAGTTATAACAAGCTGCTCATGGCTGTACACATTGAACACAATAGTCTCCTGATGGAATTCTAAAATATTTACAACTAGTAAATGAACTAAACTTGTTATGCAATTCTTCTTGTGAGAATGAAATTATCAAATTAAAAGTCATATTATTCTAAATTTGCAGTTTGCATAAATATGTCATTGATATCAGTCTTAAACCAAGTATGAAACAAGACCTCGGTTCAAAGGTCAACAAAAGTAACTAATATAAATATGTGTTTAAAATATAAAAACTGAGAAAACCGAATCAGAGGTGTAGCTCAGATGAGGTAAAGCTCGAATAATACCGAGACGAGTTGGATTGCTTTTGTATTTAAGTTGTATTTTCTGTTGAGCATTAGCCCCTTAATAAGCTTTTGTTACAATATATATAGTGCTTAAATTGATCTAGTCAGACCTTGTAGTTGTCACAACTTGACACTAATCTATCAGCTAGATCATCCACTTGGCAGGTGCTTGGACACCTAGGTGGTCTCGGTTCTGCCATGTTGCAGCAGCTTGAAAGCTGTATCTTCTAGGAATTGAACATGTAACAAAGGTGTTCGATACCAATCTTGTCCTTTGAGTGTCAGCTCGAACGACTTTATATGTCATGCCTTAGTAGCTATGTATCTAGCTCGGTTGGGCAGCAGCTTAACATGTGGAGCTTCAGGGATTGAGCATGTTGTAGTAGGTGCTCGACACTACTCAGGACATTGGGATGCCAGATCGAATTGTTTTACACGTCATGACTTAGTTGTTAAGAATCTCGTGTCAACTCCATCTCGGTCTTAATCTTGTGTCTGAGCCTCGGACACGTGAGTCTAGTTCTTAGCTTTATTCCTAGAGAACTGAGATAAGATTCAAATTTGGATATAAGAAAGAGTTAGAGATCCGAGGTGAAGTCAGAGTGGGAGTTGAAGAAGAATTTAAGCTTTGATTAGGTGTTACGGAAGAGTCAAGCTTAGATTAGGTGTGAAGGAATAATTTAAGTTTTCACTAGGTGTCAAATGAAGAGTCAAGTTTAGACTAGGCATCAAGGAATAATTTAAATTTTGACTATGTATCAAGGAATGATTTAAACTTTGACAAGGTATCAAAGGAAGAGTCAAGCTCAAACTAAGTGTTGGGGTTGGCTACTCATTTTGTTGCTTGGAATGTACTTGAAAATCGGTCTATACCATTATCCCTTGTCGGGTTAGCTCAGCCTGTTTGATTTGGCTAACTCGGTCGTTGACATAGACACGCGTCTTTACTTCATTGGATACGTCTGAATTTTCTTGAGATTAAAAATGATAATTTTGAATATACTCAACATATGTTATTACCCAAGTATATGGCTGACCTTGTTCTTCCGATTGAAAGCTCCCATTGATTTGGACTGTATATTCAAAATTGGACCGACAGATAACCTGGACAATAAATTGGATTATGAGGATATTATAAATTATCATCAAGACTTTACGTGTTTTGTAGTTTACCACATAAATTTTTCTTTTATTGTAATTTACTATCTGAACTTATAGGGCTTGTTTGCTTTGCATTATTACTTGGTATAGTACTAATAATACCAAACAATAACTTGTTTGGTTTCCTTTATTAAGGCCCGTCCAAAATGACGGGCCCGATACTATTTTCCAAAAAACCCACTGTTTATATTATTGTTTGTAACCCCCAAATGGGGGTTATTATTTATAATTGGAACAGTAAAATCAGCAGAGCCCACCCAAAACAAATTGAAAAGCAAAAGGGTTGATGAAGCCCTTCCCTGCTGCAAAATTTCGCAGACATAGGAACCTCCTAATCCCTTTCATCTTCTTCATCTTCTCATCCGCCGGAACCGCCGTTGAGAGCCCAATCACCGGCGTCCTTGCAAAAGCAAAAACATAGAAGCCCTAATTCTTCTAGATCTGAAAATTTCGAAGAGCAGAAAACTGCTTCTAAGCCCGTTCCTCTTCTTCATCTTCTCACCTCGCCGGAACCACCGTCAGTAGCCCAATCTCCGACGCCCAAAAAGAGAGGCAAAGGTAAGCGAATCATCACACCACAATACCTACTTACTATGGCACGTTTATTTTCCAAGACCTATCCCTCGCTTGTTTCAAACTCTTTTTTT
>JAUEKW010056621.1:0-13265 GCA_032274785.1 Ajuga reptans
TGGATACGATACTCGATGCCACTGTTCTCTACAATGTACATTTTTGTACGGTAAAGAAAAGTGATGTCACCCGGGTTTACCCTTTGGATCCTAGGGTTCGACCTTTGTTGTTGTAGTGTCTGAATATGCCCATGCCCAGGTCTTCTCTCGATCTACAGGTGATTTCTACGCCATGTTCAGGATTATCGGAGTCTGTCGTCGACCCCCTTCAGGGCAATACTTCTACAGTTCAGGTTCCTGGGATGGGACCTGTGCCTATGGTAGGTTTCCAGGATTGTCTGAGTCAGTCTGAGTCAACTCCGAGTTTGCATCCTGATTATCAGTCGATATGGAAGGATGATTTCTTCTCGGTGATGGTTGACGAGAGGATTTATCAGCAAAGTCTCAAGATTCTTTCAGCCTCCATCAATGGTTGCATCCTTTATGTAAAGAAGTATAAACCATGGGACATTCATGCCCTCAAGAAGCGATTGTAGGAGGTCTTGCAGGCGTTCGAGTCTTGGAAGATTATTCCATTGGGCAGGTTCAATTCTGAGGCTAACCGGGATAAAGCGTTGGCATACAGGGTCCTATCACTAGAGTCAAGGATGCTGCGACTTTCACGCTGGTCACCAGATTTTGATGCTCCGAAATGACTATCTTCGGTGGTTCAGGTTTGGCTGCGTATTTATGATCTACCCTTGGTGTATTGGCACCCATCTGTCATTCTAGGTATTTCTAGGGCGGTTGGTAAACCGTTAAAGTTGTACGAAAGGGTTCTTGTGGCATCTTACATTTTGCATGTTTGCTTCTTGAAATGGATCTCCGATAGTCGCTGCCAAAGAAGGTTTTGGTGGAGCGGGGTGATAAGTGCTCATCGGTGAGCATTCGTTTTGAGAAGCTGCCAGTTTTTTGTAGCTTCTGTCAAGTTGCGGGGCATCCGGTGTGTAAGTTCAGGTTTCGTCCTTCGCCTGTTGCTGCCTCTTATGAGCAGCCGGCTTCTGTCACTGATCCGGAGCCTATGGTTGCTTCTACAATACCCCCTGATGATGCATTCTTGGCACCACCTGATTCCTTGGATTGGGGGGGGTGAACTTGTCGAATGTTTTTGAGACTATGCCCGACACGATTGTGGACAGCAGCTCTGCTGGTATGGCTTTGCTAGCTTCGTCGTTGGGGATTCCTGAGGTGGTGGGGTCCCACACCACCACTTCGGCCATTGTCCTTCACAGGTCCGCCTTTGCCTATCAGGATGAGACAGTTTCTTCTGCATCAACTAGGGTTGTTTTGCCGAACACGGACATTACAACACTTATGTAGGGCTGGTCCAATGCTTGAAATTGCTCGGTGCGAAAAATGATGGGGACCCTTCATTTGGTTCATCACTAATATTTTCTACACCATCATTTAAATTTTCATATTTCCTGAATTGTTTTCAACAAATCTATCCAATGTTCCCTTTGAGATTGGATAAGTTCTTCTTATTTTCTTTTTCACTTATGCTTATCATTATCACATTTATATTTACAAGGAGACATTCCCAAATATCTATTAAAACAATCAATAAACAAAGTTTTTTTACAAAATGATTGAACGGAATTAAAAATCTAGAACCCTAAGCATAAATTTTCATTATATATACACAAAATTTCTAAGGGAAATAAAATGAGATAATTTTTTTATTTAAATAACTTGTAACTTAAAAAAAATAATACATGTCTTGTTTATGTTGATAGTGAAAATAATGAATAATTTCTATCCAATTTATGCACTTTTTATTTGTTTAATTTTAAGCTAATTTGATGAATTGGGTCGGAGCCCTATTAGAATCCACAGCTTGGAGGCCCTATTTAAAGGTATGCTGTTGAAAAAAAAATGTGCTAGAGCAGGGAATCAAACACACAACCTAAAAGTGTGCATGGAACTCCTCTCTTACACCTCGCCAGCTTGGCTACACTACCAATTACTACTATTATCATTCGAAATATATATATTATATATTTATACACACATAATAAAAAGGAAACATTTTGGGGGCCCTTCCCGTCCGTGGGCCGCCCGATGCGGAGGCACCGCCTTGATCGCCCCTGGCCTGACCCTGCACTTACGGTCTATAATAGATTTGCTTCCCTGGTTTCGGACCCTCGACTGGAGAATAATGTAGCTTCCTGTTCCGGGGTTTTGATTATAATATGCACATGACTGAGTTGTCGGAGGTCAGCTTAGATTAATCTGCTTTGGTTTTGCAGGAAGTCGGTAATCCCTCGTCTAAACCTACCTCTGAACCTTTGCCTAGAAAGTCTGCTCCTATTGCACAGGATCCGATTCAGACTAGGTCTATCTCACAACGGCTTCAGAAGGGGCATGCCAAGACTCCAACGGTGGGCTCCAAGGTCTGCATACACACCAGCTCCGAGAATGCTAGTTTTAATGTTATGCATATGGTTGCTAATGCAAGGTGGGGTGACTTTGATCCACCTTAGCACTGCATCTTTAGCTAACTACCGACTTGTGGTAGTAGCCCATCTTTTTGCACCTACCGCCATGTGGTAGTTTATTACTTTGTTTGTTTTCTTTTGCTTAGAGGGTAGTGGTTAGGGGTTTTGTTTTGATTTTCTTTTATTTTATTTTCTTTTTATTTATGCAAGCACCTATTGGCTCTCTCTCTCTCTCACACACACACACACAAAGAGCCAAATTGAAGAAAAACAGAAAGTCAAAAGGACAATTCGAAATAGAAATTCTTAGTTCTTATTCTCATTTTTACGAAGTATGAGGAATGTAGCTCCAAAAGCGCCTCCTGCAATCTGCTTGATTACTTTATAATCTTCTATTTTGGATTTGGAATCCTAGTTTTCCGTCTCCATCAAAGCCTTTTAAAATCCAACATATCACTGGCAAAATGAACATCAATTAATACCTTTAAAATTCCTATCCAAATTCATTATCATACCTAGAGAGAGAGAGAGAGTAGCAATTGAAAAAAATAAGAAAAATCAATTGAAGATTCAACTTCACCCATTTCACAGAAAGCACAATCATCTATAAGAAACTGCAATCAGTACCCGCATACTCAGTAAACAGAAAATACCACAAAAATTAATGAAAAAAAGTGAGAAATATGAAAAATGTTCCTGAAGAATCACTCAATAAGTATTAACTATTATTATCATAGTATTTCTAAATATTATTTAATGTTAAGACTTGAAAATACAACACCAACAGGGAGAAATAAAAGGGGGCGCTAGATTTAATGTAAAAATTAAAAAATTAATAAGGAAACGAGTAAAATTCAGTGGATTGATATGTTATGGACTACATAAATTGCTCAACATGAAAGAAGACAGGAGACTCCAAATAAGTATTTCTTCTTGCATGAACAATCAAAGTGAGTTGAATTATCAAGGAATAAACCTGAAAACAAGTATATCCTATCGACGTTGCAAAGTAAAGTTTGCATTTCCACTCCCCTGCAAAATGATTAAAAAGTTAATACCTCAGCAAATATCGGTCAGCTGATCATATAATGAGGAAATGGCAACATAAGAGTTCAAAATGTTGACGGTAAATGATCTTAGTCTTCAGATCACTTATTTGTGCTTGAACGAAAAACCATTCATTGAATGCCTGATACACTCAAGGTCCAACCCAAAACTATTATCCAGCCTAAGATTAAGCCCATTGTGGAATCTTAAAATATCTGTCTCCACCGATTGTGAGGGCATCCAAAATATCCAGTGTCTTTATCTTCGTCGTGTTTGTTCTGTGCACCCAGTTGAACTGGTGTATTTTTCTATCTCTTTCTTCTTCTAGGAGCTTACACTTGCTCAAAAGATGATTTACGATAAGAGGTTGTATACTGAGAAATAACTAATACGAACATCCTTCATTAGACCCAAATTACAGTAATTTCCAATTTAATAGCTCATCCAATGAAGTCTCGGAAGAGAAAACAATTAAACATAAATGAAAATCTAAAGGGCCTAGTATTCAATCCAACAACATATTTTATCGACAATTAACCATGATCTACAAACTAGGAAAATCAAGAAATACAAGTAGATAGGTGCTAGGCCCATCAATCAATACCATATGAAAAAGATCCCCTCCGCTTATTTAATACCTTTAAACCTAACTCGTGCACCTCCTATCATTTCTCTACTATATCAAATAAGTTAGTTTTTATGTTTAAGACTTCCGCAATAAACATGTACAATATTTTCAGTTAGTTGATTTCACCTATATTGTTGACTAACATTTATGATCATCCCTATAGAAAATGATAAATAAGGCACCAAAAAGATTATACTTTGATTACCAATCGTTGCACCATGAAATCAGTTAGAAAATTCACCATCTAAAAGTAAGGAGCACAATACCATATCAAAGCATACAAACTATAATGGGGGTAAAGAACCACAGTCCTTTCAGTTAGTTCCATCCATATACGTATTTTTAGATATTAAAAAATAACACACAAGTAAATGAAATCCCAACGCGATTACTAATGACTAATAATTTATGCAATTTACAGATTCTCAACATGAGAATTCACAGAAATTCAGTGTAGTTGCCTAGTTAAATTTCTAGATTTAAAATGCAAAATTACAACATATATATATATATATATAGAGAGAGAGAGAGAGAGAGTAAGAGAGAGCTTGATCTGAGAAAATAATGCAGAACTGTGGGGAAATCATATTTTAAAATAATTAATTTTTTCACCTCGATAGAGACGACATTTATTCCAGGAAAGGATAGAAGGTGAGGCGGCGACACTCCGTGCTCTTATTTTACCAGCAAAAATGATGTATTCACGAGCAAAAAGAGAGATAGAGACTTCAGTGGTAATAATGGTGTCGCCGACGAGGCGGGATCAGAGACAGGGAGTAGAACCAACGGGTGTTGAAGTGAGAAGAATAGAGTCCTTTTTCTTTTTGTTCTAAAATATAATTAAAATATATAAAAAGAATGAAAAACTAAAATACAATTGTAGGAGAAGAGGAGGGGGCGGTGGGAAAAGAACCCTTGTGCAGAAAAATAGAGACGGATTGATCTGTTTCTTATTTACCATTCATTTTTTTCCTTTAATTTATTTTTTTAATAAATTATCAAATATAGACGAAAAAAATTTGGTTGCTATTCTATTGCTATAATAAATAATAAACTAAAAATAGAGATGAAAAAAATTTGGTTGCTATTAGGTTGCTACTAAAAGGCAATTACCAAGGGAATAGAAACAAATGCATTTTGGTCACTAATTCAATTGTTGTTCCGTCACTATTTCGTCACTAATATCTATAGAGAATGATTGGAAGATATATATATTCATTCAATAATATAAGTATTTGTACAAGTACAAAGGGACTAAAGAATACACAAAAACCAATGTGGGACAATTATACAAAGAGTACAACATATCAAATATATACAAATCTTCGAATAAGCCCCTCAAGATGGAGCACCAGTAGTGACGCCAATATTGCACATAAGAAGTGATAGATATGACCGAGAGAGAGCTTTAGTGAGAGCATCAACTAGTTGATCGGCGGAAGACACATGAGAAACGCAAAGATGCAAGGACTTGACTAGATCTTGATCATGGTAGTCAATGGAAATGTGCTTCAGGTGGGAATGGAATACTTGGTTGGAGTACATATAGGTAGCTCCGATGTTGTCACAATAGAAAACTGGGACAGACGGTAGAGCAACGCCAAGTTCACGAAGTAATGAACAAGTCCACTAAAGATTAGCGGCAGTTGAGACAATAGATTGGTATTCTGCCCTTGTTGAGAATCTGGGAACAGAATGCTGCTTACGTGAGCTCCACAAAATCGGGTTCGCTCCAAGAAAGAAAATATAGGCCCCAGTGGAGGTTCTGTCGTCAGGGTCACCAGCCTAGTCAATATTAGAAAAAATGTAGAGAGAGGGGAGACTGATGGTGGAGGGTGATGCCCACTTCTCGAGTTTCATTGAGATACCGAAGTAGTCGCTTTACAACACCCCAGTGACATTCGGTTGGAGCATGAATGAACTGAGAATGTTTATTTACCGCATAGGCAATATCTGGTCCGGTAAATAGGAGATACTGCAAGCTGCCAAGTGCTTGACGATAGGCAGTAGCATTAGTGGGTAAGCTACCATCACGCGAAGAGTGTGACCCCCGGTGCAAGCGCAGTCTGAACAAGTTTGGAGTTTAACATGTTGTGTCTTGCAAGGAGGTCCGTAATATATTTCCCCTGAGAAAGGTAACAAGAGAAAGAAGTCCGTAGAACTCCAATGCCCAAGAAAAATGATAGAGGACCAAGATCCTTTATTGAGAACTGATAAGTCAATGCATCAATGACACTAGTCAAGAAGGAGTTGTCATTTTATGTGAGGATAAGATCATCCACATAAACCAGAAAGTACGCGATGGCACCGCCATTGTTAAAGACAAAAAGGGACTCATCTGATTTGGTATGACCAAACCCAATGGAAGAGAGAAACCCATGTAAGGTATTGTACCAAGTCTGAGGGGCCTGTTTCAGGCCGTAGATAGATTTCCGGAGTTTTCATACATAAGATGGAAAATTAGAGTCTTTGAGACTAGGAGGTTGAGTCATATTAACCTCCTCCGGAAGGGTACCATGCAAGAAGGCATTGTTTACATCGAACTGACTAACAGGCCATCTGCGAGTAACAGAAAGACTGAGAACAATTCAAACTGTTGTAGCCTTAACTACCGGACTGTATGTTTTGAAGAAATCAACACTAGGGTGTTGATGAAAACCTTTCGCAACTAGTTGAGCTTTGAATTTATCAACACTCTCGTCTGGTTTTTGTTTGATATGGAAGACCCACTTACAACTAACCACATTATACGAAGGCTCAGGGGGGGCCAGATCCTAAGTCCCGATTTTCAAAAGGGCAGAAAAATCAGAAGACATCGCCTTACGCCAACAAGAATTTGGAAGAGCTAGAGATACATAATTTGGTTCAATATCATATATGACATTTGTATTAAGACAGTACCTCGGATTCGACTTGAATATGGCATTTTGAGACGGTGTAGTCATGGAGTGGTGCTACGGTGGACCAGTAGTGTCGGAGGTGGAGGGTTGTGTAGGGGGCAAAGCTGGTGGCTCGGTTGAGTGCTGGTTGGGGCTCGACCGAATGGAACATTCAAGAGCAGTAAGAGCATGGGAAGCAGGCAGTGGCTGTGGCTCAACTGATCAGGGACGTTAGCTCGATCGAGCAGAAAATTCTAGAGCCACTAGAGGGAGCTGCGATTGTGGTTCGGTCGACAGCTATAATCTGGCAAGAAGACCCGTCTGATGGTAGTGTAGGTGGTGGTGTGTCAGGTATTGGTGTTATTTTAGGAGATAGCATTGAAGTTGGTGGTTTAGAGAACGGAAATACATCCTCAACGAATATCACATGACGAGATGTGTGAAGTTTGTTAGAGGATACATCAAGGCAAGGCATAAGTAGGCACTTTGAGTGAGAGAGTAGCCAACAAAGACACATGGTTTGGATCGACTGTCAAGTTTGTGCATGGT
This sequence comes from Ajuga reptans, assembly GCA_032274785.1. Lineage (NCBI taxonomy): Eukaryota > Viridiplantae > Streptophyta > Magnoliopsida > Lamiales > Lamiaceae > Ajuga > Ajuga reptans. The sequence goes on from JAUEKW010056621.1 coordinate 7,521, forward strand.
TAGGGCCAAGGATAGCATTGGCAACCGAAGACACGGAGCTTAGAGATGTTTGGAGGGTGAGTAAAGAGTCTTTCGTATGAAGATACCATGGAGAGAGTAACCTTGGGTAGGAGATTTATTATGTAAGTAGCAGCGGATATGGCATATGGACAATATGTGAGAGGCATAGAGGCACGATGAAGTAGCGCTAAACCCGTATCAACAATATGTCGATGATGATGCTCAGCGCTCCTATTGTGCTGGGAAGTATGTGGACATGTAGTGAGATGGGTGATGCCACTAGAAACAAGTACATTGCAAAGTGCAATGACCCCTCCCCCCCCCCCCTATTGTTAGTGTATGGTGTGACAATTTTGTGTTTAAAGTAGTTTTTCACAAAGTTTCTATAAGCAACAAAGGTAGGCAGAATATTAAATTTGTGCTTAAGGGGATATAACCACACTTACTTAGTAAAGTGATCAACAAACAACACATAATATTTGTAACCATCGATGGATAGAACTAGGGACGTCCAAACGTTAGAAAATATTAATTTAATTGACATAAAGGAAGTAAGCGATGACTCATGATAAGAAGGTAATTGATGACTCTTAGTACATTGGCACGAGTCACAAGAAAAAGATAAGTCTTTGTGGCATGGTAAATGATAGCTTGAAATGACACAATTAAGAATTTTAGCAGAAGGATGACCAAGGCGAGCATGCCAGATGCAGGTAGGCTGCTTGATAGAGGACAACACTTGGATAGGAGCACGCGTACCCATAGACCATAAATATAATTCATTAATGCGAGGTCCTTTGGGGAGAGCATCCCCGTATGGCGACCCTCCACTTGAAAGTCACAATCAGCAAAGCGAATAAATATGTTATTCATATGACATAATTGAGACAATGAAATCAAAGTTTTGGACATAGCGGGCACATGCAACGCCCCAGAAAAATCAAGTGACTAAATGCCAAAAACGTTCAGAGAGCCTACATGAGAAATATGTAAACATGTACGATCCCCAACCAGAACATTATCGGGACCATCATATGGTAAGTGAAGTGACAAATTTACCAAGTCTGAGGTAATATGGTGGGATGCCCCAGAATCTAAAATTTACTCCACATCAAGTGGATGTGGTTGTGTGAGCGGAGATGTGTAGGCTAGGCGCGGTGAAGAGTTAGCAGGCTTCACAGCCGTGTTAGTGAAGGAGGGGCACCGACGAGCTGAGTGTCCCATCTCTCCACACAGTTGGCAGCGACCTAGATAGGGTTTTAGGCCAGAAGTGTGCGATGGTGAGCCTGAGCTTCAAGGAGAGGGTTGAGGACAAGATGTTTGATATGGGTAGCCCTTAGTGGGTTTCTGAGTATGCTGAAAGGAGCAACCCGAACCAGAAAATTAGATCACCAAAAAAGTTGTGACGGGCGGCTATGAAGCAGCAACAAACTGGGTATTAATCTAAGCCTCAATGCTCTGAAGTTTCTCATGCAGCTCATCATAGGAGATATGTGTTTTGCATTGATGCAAAAAATGTTTCTGGGCACCGCCTAGGCGCTAGGCGGGCAAAAACGCCCCGATTTTGTGAAAAACGGCTGTTCTGGGTGGCAGGCGGGCTAGGCGGCCGCCTAGGTGGGCTGGGCGGGTTCTAGGCGGTTCTAGGCAGACTCCAGGCGGAAAAAAAAATTAATATTTAAAAAATAAATTAATATTTAAAAAAAAATTAATTAAAAAAAATTATTTGATATTTGATTATGTTGGTTAGGCTTGATTTTGATTATGTTGAAATTTAGTTGATAATTTGATATATAAATAATTAAATATGCATACAATTATACATATATATGTGTAAAAAAAAATAAAAAAAAAATAAAAAGATAGGCGGCGCCTAGGCGGTTTCTAGGCGGCGCCTAGGCGGCCTAGGCGCTAGGCGGTTGTAAACCGCCTGCCTACCACCTACCGATTTCTGCAACCATGGTGTTTTGTGAGCCTGAATAGTATTTCCCAACTCACAGTATGAATCATTGAGGCTAGTAAAGAACTTTAAGGACCAAGTCCTCGGTATCAGTGGTGACACCCAGGAAGGATAGTTCATCAACAGTACTTTTGACGTCATGCATAAATTCAGTAATCGAGTGTGTACCTTTGATAGGATTGTGCGCCCTCTGGTTGGCTTGCCGTATGTGGTGGATACAATATGCCAGGCGGTGGCCGACGTGGTGGCGGAGGCGATGAACATAATTAATTCTGGGTTGATCGACCCAATGATGATCAAGTGATCCTGGTGAATCCAATGAGCATAGGATGGATTTAGAGAGAAGACGTCGCCAGTGACAACAGTGGTGGCAGGGCATGATTTGGTGATGTCGACATAACGAAGCAGATCGTAACCAAGAAGGAGGGTACATATCTGAAATTTCCACGCAATGTAGTTGGATGGATTGAGTTTGATATGGGCTTGCATGGTGATGTTGAAAGCGAAGAGGGGCGGTGGTGTGATGGTGGAGGTGGTGGTAGCAGTGGTGATGGGCCTTGTGAACTCAGACGACATGATGCAACAGGTGAAAAATTAGGGTTTAAGATGTGGAGAGGGCATGAAAAAAAAGGAATAATGTGGCTTAAGCCGTTATAGGTTCGTGATGTTGGAATTTAGATTTTTCTGGAATTAGTTTTGTAGATATTATGTTATGTTAGTCAAAGTCTGTATTTTGTAATATATGGCTATCCTTAATTTAAGGATTTATACATGTAAGGGGTATGGTATAAGTATGGAGAGTATGGTGTATATACCTACTGCACCTAATATCTTTTGTACTCTATATATGTATTGCAGTCAATGTAGAAGCTAAAAGCTTTTTCAGCCCAAAAAGAAAATATCTGCAGATTGTTTATCTCTTCTTTTATGTTCAAAATAGCGAACTTTTATGATTTTCTATTGCTACCTAAAATTTGTATCAAGAGCCTAAATGATCTTTGAGAGGATGTGAGTAAGAACAAAAACCGACAAAGTTCAAAGCTTTCTTCAACTGTGTCACATCTTGAGGTACGTTTTATGGCTTCCTACAACTTTTCTATTCTCCCACCTCCTATATTTTCTGCTAAAAACTACCCAATTTGGGCAGTTAAAATGAAGGCATATTTGAGAGCATATGATTTGTGGGGTGTAGTAAAAAATGAAAGAGAGCCATCTCCACTGAGAGGAAATCCAACAATTGCTCAAATCAAACAACATAGTGAAGAATATACCAAGAAATTTAAAGCTTTCTCATGCATTCATTCTGCAGTTTTAGATTTGATTTTCACAAGAATAATGGCTTGTGGGATAGAAAAACAAGTTTGGGATAAGCTTAAGGAGGAGTTTCAAGACAGTGACAGAACAAGACAGATTCAACTACTCAACTTGAAATGGGAATTTGAAGTCCTCAGGATGAAAGACGCCGAGACTATCAAAGACTATACCATCTAGTTATTGAAGGTGGTGAATCAAATCAGGGTACTTGGTGAAGAGTTGACAGAAACAAGAATTGTTGAGAATGTTCTTGTAAGTGTACTAGAGAGGTTTGAAGCAAAAAGTTCCTTTTTGGAGGACTCAAGAGATCTCTCAAAAATGACATTAGCAGAGCTTGTAAATACTTTGCAATCTTTGGAGAAAAGAAGAACATTGAGGCTTGAAGACACGACTGCGTGTGCTTTTCAAGTGAGGCTCAAAGAAAAACATCCAAGCAGCAGTGGCGGAAGGAAGCAACCTAGAGAAAACAACAAAAGTGGAGGCAAGATATGTGATTACCCACCATGTCCTCACTGCAAAAAATAAAATAAAAAAAATAAAAAATAAACCACACTAAAAAATTATGTTGGTACAAGCCTGGAGTGCAACGCAGAGCTTGTAATGAGTTTGGTCGTGTGGAAAAAGTTTGCAAAAATAAAGTAAACCAAGAAGGACAAGCACAAGTTGCTGAAAATCAAGAACAATGTGAAGAGCTTTCGTTGCTACTTGTTATGCTGCAAGTCAAATTAAAGAAATTTAGATAATTGATAGTGGTTGCACCAATGACATGACTCATGATGTTGGTTTATTCAAAGAATTGGATATAACCTACACTTCCAAGGTGAACATTGGCAATGGTGATTGTGTTGAAGTCAAAGGTCGGGGAGTAGTTGCAATCAAGGCAACATCAGGTATCATACTTATTCATGATGTTCTATTTGTGCGTGAAAACCAAAACTTGTTGAATGTTGAACAAATGCTTGAAAAATATTATTCTTTGCAATTTTTAGATATGACTTGCATTATCATTGATTCATTTAGTTGTGAATTAATGACTGTTAAGATGCAAGACAAAGTTTTTTCCAATTGTGTGGAAACCAAAGATCAAGGATAATTGTAATGGTATTAAACATAGTTCAGTTTTACGGAATAAAGAGCCATATAAAGTCAGCCATTCAATGTGCTGAGTTGGTCCATAATGGTCTGCCAAGAAGTTCTAAAGGGATAGAGATTGGAGTGAAGACCTCTGTGTTTGATGAGGATAAGTTGACATTTGATAGAGGAAAAATGAAAAGCAGATATCCTACTCCCAAAGACAAAGAAGGTAGAATGATCAAAAACACTTTGCCTGGAGTGTCGGTAAAGAAAGGTGCAAAGAAGCTAGGCAGGCTGGGAGGAAACTGTTCGTTGAACAAAAGAAGAATATGATTGGCAAATGAAAAGATTGAAAATTTTCTTGTTGCATTTGAAGAAAATGATGGAAGTTAATCATGTCATGCAAGTTTGAGTTTTTGGGCTTATTCAAGAAAATCGATGAGTGTTGGAATTGAGATTTTTCTAGAATTAATTTAGTAGATATTATGTTATGTTAGTCAAAGTCTATTTTTTGTAATATATGGCTATCCTAAATTTAAGGATTTATGCATGTAGGGGGTATGGTGTAAGTATGGAGAGTATGGTGTATCTACCTACTCCACCTAATGTCTTTTGTACTCTATATATGTATTGCAACCAATGTAGAAGCTAAAAACCTTTTCAGTCCTAAAAGAAAATCTCTACAGATTGATTTTCTCTTCTGTTATGTTCAAAGCAGCAACTTTTTTCTGATTTTCTATTGCTACCTAAAATTCAACAATACCATATAGAGAATGATTGGAAGATATATATATTTATTCAATAATACAAGTATTGGTACAAGTACAAACGGACCAAAGAATACAGAGAAACCAATGTTGGACAATTATACAAAGAGTACAACATATCAAATATATACAAGTCTCCCAATAATATCTAACTAGGATTTACGGTTCCTATTTGGTTACTATTCTTTCACAAATTAGAAACGGATCTTATACGTCTCTAATTTCCGTTGCTATTTTCCAATTTTCTAGTAGTGCTTCCCCTAGTGCCTTCATTATCTTTCTTGGGGCCAATCACATCTCTTGGTGCTCTCGTAAGCAACGGACTGTTGCCCGGTCCTCCATTGAAGCTGAATATAGAGTCAATTGTTATCGCTGTTGTTGAACTACAATAGACCAAGTCCATTTTATCAGAGTTATCAATTTCTCTGACTTCGTCTCCGCTTTCTATCAACAGTAACAATATTGGTGCAATGTATTTATGTTCCAATCCTATTTTTTGCTCCTGCATATTGATGGAACACCTGTCGTCACCGACGATCCAAACAACAAGACATGATCTAAATCATCTCGACTAAGATATAGCGGAAAATCTTGGTCGAGATACACTCTTAGATCAACTGAGACAGTTCTTTT
>JAUEKW010056732.1:0-13265 GCA_032274785.1 Ajuga reptans
TAATATAAGTCTGAGGGGACTGAGGGATTCAGTCCCCGTTTATTCATGTGTGATTTCTGATATGTTATTTTCGTTTTTAACTCGTGTTAAATTTCTATTATTTTAGTGTTATAACATATAGTTGTGCAGCATAGAAATTTCAGTTATTATTGGGGAAAAAAGGTTCTTCATGACTTCATTCAATATTTTAGATTTATCAAATTATATTGAAAATAATTTTGTTTGTTAGCCATATTTACTAATTCAATTGGAGCTCGTTTGGACTTTGGGGTCCGATAGGCTAATTTCCAAGGCCAATTAAATTGATGAATTATTTTGCAAAGTTTTACTGTTCATGTTGTAAACGAAAATGAAGACAAAATTGGTGAATTATTTTACCATTAACTTATTCGTTAATTCAAATGGACCCTATTTAGGCCCATGAACTAATTTGCAAAGAAAATCAAGTTGGTGAATTATTTTGCAAAGTTTTATAGTTGATAATTTGATATTGAGAAAAAGAAAATAAAAATAGAGTGACAATTCATGAATTATTCTGTACTTAACTCAAAAAATTATATACTTATATATTTTTGTTACCGAAAGTGACTAAAATAAAATGTAACCATTAAATAATGGTTGGGGCTATTAATACCTCCGGTTCTTTCGAGTACACCCAAAACAAAAAAATAATCCTTCTAATCATTTATTTGGTATTGATCGAACATTTTTAAATCGTGGAAATAATATGTTCGTTCATACTAGTAGAACACCATAAAATAATTCAGCTGGTATAATCGTACAAATTATTTGTTCACCCATAGTACCCAAATATTTTTTATGAGATATATATTAATTATTTGTTGCCCATAGTAACCGAATATTTTTTATGAGATATATATGTTCAGGAAAGGACATCTTAATAGCCCACCATCAAATAAATCCCTCTTCGCAGTAGGCCCAAATCATAGGCCCAACCAAAACAATGTAAGAAATGCTATTAAATAAATCCCCACCCCCAATATATATATAGTCAAAACCCTAATCCTCTCTTCCTCGGCAGCAAAAGGAACCTAGCAGCACTCTACACTACCGGCGGCGACAATGAAGTACAATCCACGCGTCTCTTCCTCCCGCCGCAAGAGCCGGAAGGCTCATTTCACGGCGCCGTCCAGCGTCCGCCGTGTTATCATGAGTGCCCCTCTCTCTACCGACCTCCGCTCCAAATACAACGTTCGGTCTATGCCGGTTCGTAAGGACGACGAGGTTCAGGTAGTCCGCGGTACATACAAGGGCCGTGAGGGCAAGGTTGTCCAGGTGTATCGTAAGAAATGGGTAATCCATATCGAGCGGATCACCCGTGAAAAGGTCAATGGATCCACCGTCAATGTCGGCATCCACCCCTCCAAGGTTGTTGTCACCAAGCTCCGCCTTGATAAGGATCGGAAATCACTCCTTGACCGCAAGGCCAAGGGGCGAGCAGCGGCCGATAAGGACAAGGGGACCAAATTCTCGGCGGAGGATATTATGCAGAACATCGATTGATCGGTGGATTAATTGAGGTTTTGTTACTGTTTTGCTTGGTTATTATTGTGGATTTTTAATAGTTAATGTTGATGAGAGGAAGGAGTAGTAGAACTATTTCATACTATATTGTTGGTATTTTGATTTTGTCTTCTTTCAGTTCAGTATTGATAGCCTTGGATCTTGATAATCTGCCTACACTCATTCTTCCTTTCAGTTGCACCTTACTTTCTGAATTTTAGGTTTTCATTTGATTTCTGTAGTGGCTGATTATATGCTATTGAATTATATATGGCTGAATTTCAATATTTTTAAGATCTTGCTTGATTTCTTTATTATCTGATTACATGGTACAGTTAGTGTTCATAAGATGAAATGTTAGGGCTTTGCTCTGTAATTGTGAAGTGGTCCGATCAACAGTACGAGATTAAGATGATCTTTGCTCCTATTTTATCACCTGATATTAATCGTAACAATTAATACACAGCAAATAGTTATTATAGTAGGGCTTGAAGCTGCATTATTTGCAAGATTTTTTTGAGAGGTGTATCAATATGCCATTAAATATCAATTTTGCCAGATTCATTCTCTCTATATCTGTTGAGTTGCATTCCTGTTGCGTCCAGTGACTGTCTGTGTGTTTGTATATATGCCTCGGTCCATTATAGTTCACATGTTGCTTTATTTCTCTCTTCTGCTCTGTCTTTAAGCTGTAACCAAGACCTGCTTCTTTCTGCCAAAGTTCAAATACCTTTGATTGGCGGGCATCGTATTTAGTTTCTTGCTTCAAATACTGATTGTGTCGATGGAATACTCATAGAATGATTTAGGCTGTCGTCTGCTATTGTACTTCCTATATGCTGATTTATCAAGGTGGCAGTACGAATCTTAACCATTTGATTCTTATAGTTGCATCTAGTTCCTTGTTTGGGATTCTTAATTTTACCGGGTTATGGTTGTTTAACCATTTAAGATCCTCATCTAAATTTTTTCCATCTCACATTCAGACTTTTCCAATGCATTTTTTCCCCAATATAAGCTTATGTTCATTGGTGATGTATTTGATATATGTGCCTATATAGGGGTGGTTAATGGAACAGTTTGAAATAGAGAAATACAATTTTATTGAGAAGGATGGGTCATAGGAATTCTTCAATGTATATGTCTCATGTTTCATCAACATTCGAATCGTAAGATTGATCATTTCTGCAGTTGTCTGACATTTCATTTCACCTTCACCCTATGATCCACATCCACATCCTTTCTTCTATAGCGCACTTCATTTTCCTACTTGGTATTCAATGTTTCCTACTTTATGTTCATTTTTCACAATGAACTTGTTAGTCTCGCTTCCATACCCATTGTGGGTGTATTTACTATGAGCCAAAATTTCATAAGTTGGCTTATACAAAATTCAGGGATAAAATCTTTACAACTCATTGATAGATACATTTGGGTAGGAGAGTAATTTCGATCTACGATCTAGTAAGATGGCATACTGGGAGCCTAGGGCCTAGGTGCAACCACGTGGGGAGAATCAAGTTTGCCTAGTGCCTAGACGGAATTTTTGCTATAGTGAACATAATATAGCTCAAACCTCACTATGGCTCATTTTAGATAGCGAAGCCTCTTCCTCATCCCACTCCCACCCCACCGCTCTCATTCTCTATCTTAGCCTATGTCTTTGTCTCGCTTCAGTGATCCGGCCTATGTAAAGTATGCTTGCCACCGGTCCATTCTCCCTACTCTCTAGCCCATCCCAACTCCGCTCTCTGACAATGAACGATATAGGGCCAATTCCATTCTCGGGCAACTAAGGACAAAATCTGTTCACGAAGATTTAGATTTATCTTTCTGTGAAGATGCACGAAGTTAGCCTCACCCACTTTATCCTCGTTTGTGCTTTGTGCTTTTATTTTTTGTTTTCTAATTTTCAAAGTTTTTCAATAGAGGAATTTTTTGTATAACGCCGACTATATGATTTCTATTGACTTTGTTTTTTTTTTTATCTTTTTCTTTTTATGGATTTGTGTGTCAGGATGCATTATTATATTAAGTTAATTCGATATAGAATAAATTAAGGTGAAGTCTGATTTTTCTTCTTGTTTCATGATTATGGGGTTTTCTAATGGTGGTTGTTCTTTAATAGGACCCTGATACTAAATTATATTTTGGATCATATGTTGCTAGTTTGTTAATTGTTGGAAGAAAAACTGGATTCGGTTTTTGTTATTTTTCTTTTCCATTGGAATCTCGTTCTGTTTGCACTTTGCAGCTTTGTGGCATATGTTGATATCATTAGCATTTATGTGATGAGAGAATTTTTGGTTTATCGATACATGCAAAAATATATTGGTATACTGAAATTGTCACAACTTAGTATGGATCATGTGACATATCTATAATTTTAGTACGATATCGATATGATTTTTTCATATAAAGTATACAATTCGAGTTAAAACATTCAGTATACTGTGTCAAACCACCTCTACTCATTCTCTTGCTCAAAACATGCCTGAGAATCTGACAAGTTTTTAAGATGTTTTTCTTGTCAATACTCACTTCTCTTTCAAAAAAATCACCTGCGACTCTAATTAGTAATTACACTCACTCCAGTGTTCATCTCATGAAACACCATCGACGTAACTACATATTTTTTCATATCAAATTCCACAACTAATAAGCAGGGAGTGAAAAAGCAGCTCAATGATCCTGACATTTTAAATGGGCTATATTATAGATTTTAATGCCCTTAATGCTACCAGGCCAATTGGCTTAGCTCGCATAGAGGAATGGCCCAATGGGCTCACAATTTACTGTTCCCAATCTTGATTGTTGGCCCAACAGACTCAGCACAACCCACAGATATTGTAAAACAGAGAGCTCCTTCGTCTACATCTGATCCAATGGAACCGAGTTCTCACTGCTAACCAGAGAACTCCAAAGAATGCTAAAGTCTGGAAAGCCTCAAAAAAGCAAAAAAAAAACCAAGAAAACATCACGATATTGCCCCCGGCATCACTGAGGACCTAAAAAACAGTATGTTTCCGTGACTGATTATTGCGACTCCCTCCAATGCAACCTCAAAATAACAGAAATACTAAATTCAAAAGTGAAAATGCTTCGCGTCTAGGTCCTCTCAAGGCTTCAGAGCAAGTGACACACCAAACTTTGGAGTCTTATCCAAAGCCTTGGTGTCAAATTCACTAGATATAGTCACAAGGGATTTCCGGATGACTTCATGCTGCAGAACAGCCCCAAGGGCCCCGTGATTGTTGAGCTTCACTTTCACGAGTGTCAGGTTGTCAATGGCGTAGGAACCACCCACTGTGAACGTGTTCTCGTTCGTGGAGAATCTTCGGGTGATCTCTCCCACAGCAGCACTCTTCTTCAATTGATCAAGGTAGTGTATGTATGATGCCTTTATGGTATCTCCTTTGTCACCCCTAAGAAAGAGAGGAGACTAACTATTTAGGAGAGGAGAAGACAGGGATAATAACAAAAAGACCATAGAGGTTTAGTCTTATTACCCAAGAAAAAGAAAAGCAATGAAGTTCGTCTCTTACAGATATACACCCTATCGGTGCACCTTGCAAAGAGCAAATTTTAAGAAAATTCTTTCGGTAATTAGGCAAACCTCGAGGGTAATTTTGTTATTATCCCAGAGAAAAATTATCATGCCTGTTTTAGTGTATATTATTATAGGACTTACAGAATAACTGAAGCAGATGAATCTGGTTTTGTCACAGTAATGCCAGCGGTGTATTTTGTTAATTTTCCGGAAGTGGTCTCATAACCTGCCTCTGCACCCAAAGCAAAGGTGGGAGTGCCAAGTGTGACCGAGAGATCAAGTGGGGGCGCTTGGTTTAGACCAACAGCTGCAGTGAGAGATGCATGAGGGTGGAAGTACTGAAATTCCAGCTGCATACAAAATATAGACCATGTCAGTGTATAAGAACAGGTTTCTATTTCACTATTTGACAAAAAAAGGCTGCAGAACACCTTTCCAGACTCGTAGTTAGGAAATTTCAGGTTGGCGATGGTCTTTGATGAGGGGATAATATCGGCAACAGTGAGAATTGCTGAGATCTGCAAAAGAAATACAAGGCATCAGATTGAGCAGCAATGTCACAAGCATATATGGTGTGATAAAAGTTTGGAGCTCACATTTGATTCTGTATCAACTTTTACATCAGTAGAAATATTCTTATAAATGTACAGAGCTGCCACATCTCCGGAGGAATATCCTCCTCTTTTCACCGTGGATGTGGTCAGGGCCTGCAACGACGCATGTAGGTAAGTATTAGAAATTATTGACTTCAAATGACAAGAGAAAATCACAACGTAATGCACAATGAATACAACATGTGGATTGAAGAACTCCAAAGTCAAAAAAGGAACAATAACAATCCATGACATTAGCATTAAAATACAGATCAGATGTTATGCTGTAAGCTTGATACTGTCAAGCCAGTTGAACAAGTTGAGACAACTATGCAAAACAAACAGGCAGCCACTGAAACCAATACAGAGTAGATCACTTGAATCCCCGCAGAAATGCATAGAACACATCATGCGTTCAAGTTGGAAAAAAGTGACATAATAGTAGATGACTAAATTAGTTAAAACTATTTCCCATTTGAAGCTCAAGATATCGTTCACAAATAAGCGTAACCAAAATTTATAGACATCCAATAGGGGCACTAGAGGGCATACCATATCCAAAGATTCACCAAGCATAAATAACACTTACTACTTGAAGCCTAATCATCATTCTATTACATTAGGATGGTAGCCAAAAACATGCACGAGAAATCAAATAGTGTGTTCCTTAACAGCATTTGGCTGCTGCATACTATATAAAATTTGGCAATTGTTGTGTCCTCTTTACTGATAGGCATGGCATAAAAAAAAATTACCAAACAAGTTAGTCCGCCTAATGAAAAATAACACTAGGGACAGAGTACAAGCTATATATAATCCAAAAAAAGAAACAAAAAAATTCTGAATATAATCTTGTTATGATCAAAGAGTAAACTGAAAATGGAAGTTGCCAATCTCGACAATTTTTACACTATTGAAATCACCTATTTATTGTTTTACACACTTCAATTTACATGTTTTATTTCCGATTTTCACTTGTATAACTTAACAAATTTATATTCATGATAAATTGTAATTTATTTATAGAATCTTTTTAAAAAACCTAGTAGTTATTAACAAATTTAAAATAACGGCTAAAAACTAGCAGTTAAAAACACCCAAAAAAAAAGGAAATCAAAAAGAAAAAATTGAAATCAAAACACCCCAATTCGTTCAATGGTGAATAGAAAAAATAAAAAAGTGGGTGGACAGTTTTCAGGCATAGCAGCACTGTCCCAGCGCCGCCCACACACGAGCGTGTCATGCGCCTGCTGCATCTCTCTTTGATGCGCGCATTTTGTCCACCACCCTCCCCTCCTACTCTTCCTTCTTTCTCTCTCTCCAATTTGTACCAGGCACATTTGTTTGTACATAAATCATCTCTCTCCTAATTGTACCTCAAACACAAAATGGCTCTGTACCTGGGTGCTGGGTACAATTTAAAAATTGTGCCCAGCATTGGAGATGCTCCTATCCATATAAAAATCTTAAACAGATGTTCTCAAAATATAAAAATAAATAACCCAAGGTTGCATTTGGATAGAGGGATTTGGCTAAAAATTAAATCTTTGGATTTTAAATCCCTTCTAATTTTTTGGTAAATTTTTTATGAATTTAAAATCCTTTCTGCACCTAGTCATTTGAAATTCTTCCTCACTTTCTTACATATATACACATATAATCACACACTACGCAAACTTTACGCACACTTCACATGCACACTTCACACACACTTCACACGCACACTTCACGCACACTTCACACGCACACACTAAACACGTACTTTGCACACAAGCACTCTAACACACACTATGCACACACTTTCACACACACGCACACTAGACACACTATGTACTTCTTATCAAAAAAAGACACACACATGTACACATGCACACTAGACACACACTTTGCACACACACACACACAAATACACACTACACACTTCATTATCATCTTCCTTTAAGGGAAAAAAAGGAAAAAAAATCAAACAATTCAAATCCACTCAATTGAATCAAACATCCAAACAAGGGATTTGAAATGAGTGAATTTCCAAATACAAAGGATTTTAAATCAATTAATTTAAAATCACATTTATTTCCAAATCCTCCATTTAAACACAACCTAAACGACTAGAACACCATTCCCAAAGTTCCTTACTCGGCTCAAAAACAGTTCCTTAACTAGGTGATCACACAAAGTAAACAAGACTCATGCAATTATGTACAAAATCATTAATTGAGAGGCCATAGCAATGGAAATGCTTTGATCCTTGGTGAACCTAAATTTTTTAAATTTAGTATGTTATCCAAGATTAAAAATGATAAGTTTGGCACATGAACCCCCAATACTAGAAATGCATGTATTTCAAGTAGTTAAAGAGCCTTAAAACAAGACACAAATAAAAAATAACAAGTTTTTAAACGTAAAAATGCCACAAATTCCACAAAAGATAATAATAGCATCCAATAACGACAACAATATGATCGCGCACTACTGCCAGCAACAGCCCAAGCTCTCTTCCACTCCCAGCCCACCCCCCACCCCCCTCAACTTTGAAAAAGAACAGTAACTTTTACTACTTTAATCACTATAGATTCCTGCTTTATATTTTCTCAACAGAAAATTAACAGCCTTAGCTATGTGAAACTATAATAATAGAACAAACTTTTGTTATATGGACAAAAGATGGTAACAAATCTTGTCATATAGTAAAATAAAAGGCATTAATATAGTAAAATACAAGTTGGTGACCTCTAAAACAAACAAAGTATCAGGAATATCATCTTGCACACGTTTGTAGAAACACAAATGACCACAAAGCCATTGCCACCTACCCATGTCTCCATGCAAAGCAAAAACATGAAAATAGCATCATATTTTGTAGAAACAGGCACAAGAAAACATGACAAAGAAATAGTTCAACATGTTTGAGAAAAGTATTCTAGGGAAAAGGATGAGGGAATGTGCATGTGGTGTTATTCTTGAAATAGTCAATTCGGTCTATCTTTTAAGTTTTTAACAAAATTATATGTTTAACAATTTCACTTTGGGTTAAAATTCTACTACAACCAGTGGGTTGGGTTTCTTTTTTCTGGTTATATTGATCACTAATGTGAAACTAAAACGAGACAGTAACAATTTAACAAATATGTATATATACGTACACGTATATTTCTCATTGATTTCATGATTTGAATGCCTTTTATGTACTTCTTCATTGATGTTATAATTTGAATGGCTTTGGGCATATATAGAAACATAAGTGAGAAGACAAACTAGTTCGTTCAGACATCTGGTTATAGAGTGTGTGAAAAAATCCAAGGGCCTCTACAGGCTGGTCACAAACTACGACCTTGAAGATATAAAATTTTCATCTGAAGGAAGTAGCTATTAGAATAACATTGGAGCTAAATTGACCAAAAAAAAAAAAAGTAACATCTAAAAAGCAAGATAAAAATATAAAATGAAGAATCAAATGACAACAGTGTCAGTTCGTTCACCCGGAAAAATAGTGGAAGACAGAAAGAAAGAAAGAAGTAAAGAGAGCTAAGGTTCAATTAACGAAATCCTAAAGAGTGGCCGCATAACAAATAAATTCCACAGCCTGGTTACGAACCTAGCAGAATGAGAAGAAAGATATTGGTACAACTCCAGAAAGTTAATGCAAAATCCATCATAAGTCGTAACCATCCAAAAAGAATTAAGCACAGTAACAAGGTAATGAAATACTAATTCTTAGAAAGAAAAATATTAAAAAAACCAAATTCAAAAGGGACTAGAACTTCACAAACACCATACCACAGTGTTCCCATAATTATTATAAAAATTTACTTTATAAAATCACAGCTTATAATTAATTCTAAATTCGTTTACTATTAATTCTAAATTCTAATCGTATATATTACTGATTTCAGATGGAGCACACGCTCTAGTAAAACGCTGAAACCCTAAAATAGAACCGGCAAAATTGATAATTCCCAAATCAGCACTAGCATATGCCAATAATACACAGCGCAAAATCTTATAATAGAAATGTAGAAAATTATACCACTCCAGATTCACTGTAGGTTGAGACGGAAAATTTGTGATCAGAGAGGTAATCCCTAGTGAGCAGATCTACAAATCAAAACAAAACAAAACAAAATTAACCAATCTGACATAAATCCAGGGAGGGAGAGAGCATAACATAATAAATGGTGGATCCACGAAGAATTGACCTTTGGCTTTCTTGCCAATGTCGGTGAAGAGTCCCGGTCCCTTGCTCATTTTTCTTTCTGATTAACTTTCTTCCAAATTAAAAGAGAGCTAGCTGGGGAAAGGGTGGTGAATCGAGAGAATCTGTGCAGAGAAAATGAGAGCGACAAGGAAGGAGAGAGAGAGGGCGAGGGGGTGATCTTTTTAAGTGGTGAACAGACGCGAGCCGTAGCGGTGGAATATTGCAGAATTGACTATTGATATTCACGGGACAGCTTCGACCATTGATCTACATTGGTTTCAGATTAATGGGCCTTCATCTACTCATGGAGGAGGGGATGTATGGACGAGGCTGGGCCCAGTTGGATGGCCACGAGCCTACCGTTACCGTACCGAAACTTTCGGTATGCCGAAAATTTATACCGTTATCGTACCGAAAGTTTCAGTATACCGAAGTTCGGTATACCAAAAATTTGGTACCATATCGATAGATACTGATACCGTACCGAAATTTCGGTATACCGAATTTTTTTGGTATACCGTTAGAAATTTGTTATACTGAAATACCGGACTACCGAAATACCGAACTACCAAAATACCGATGTATACCAAAAATACCGATGTATACAGAGATACCGAACTATCAAAGTACCGAATTTTTTCCGTTAAACCGGTTTCGGTATTTCGGTATATACCGAAATACCGAAATTTTAGAATTCTCATATCGTTACCGTACCGAAAATTCAGTATATCGAAAATTTCGATATTTTCGGTATTTTTTCGGTACGATAAGTGCGGTATTTCGATATTTTTCGCCACCCCAGATGAGCCTTGTGCTTGTCTATAAAATATAGGTGGAAATTGATCTAGCTATTTCTATCTTTTTTTTGTTTACAAATTCTCACAACCTTTTTAAGTATTATTAATCAATTATTCATTATTCATTACATATATTAGCAATTAATACGTGCATAATTAATTTAAAATAGATTTATTTAATTATTAAATTTAGATTATTTTATTTTAATAAAAATATTTAATGTCTTCGAAAAACCGGTAAAGTAGATTTCTTTAATTATTCAATTTGAGATTATTTTATTCTAATAAATTTATTTTGTTTCTTTATATCTATTATTTTCTTCTCCAAAATATTTACATTGTAATATTCCAAAATCTTAACAATACTACTTACGAAAGACAAAATGACCTTGGTCCTTGCATCACTCGGTGTAGGGATGGCAATGAGCGGGTTTGGGGCTGGTATTGATCATCTCAGTGACTGAAAAGGCGCGCCTAGGCGCTAGGCGTTGCGTTTTAGGGGTATGCCGCCTCGTTGTAGTGAGGCAAAGCGAGCTTTAAGTAAAGGCTCTAGGCGCCGCTTTTGGGCGCTTTTTTTTTTTTATAATTATTTTAATATATATATAGCAATTTAAGTGAAAATCAGAAAAAAAAAATCATTCTAAACCCTAAAACTTGCACAACTTTTGTGCCTCCTTACCACCAACACCTCCTACCCTCTCCCTCATCACCTCCGGCGACCACCACCGGCCACCGGCGACCACCACCAGCCACCGACGACCACCACCGGCAACCGGCGACCACCACCAGCAGGTCAGTTATTCAGCTTTTTTTTTTCAATTTTTTCCATTTTATTATTAAATGTTTGTTAAATTATTTTCTATATTGAATGTATCTATTCATGATTTCAATTTGTTAATATTACATCATTATTATTATTTCAGTTTATTATTTTCTACATTATTTCAGTTTATTATTTCCTATATTATTGCAGTTTATTATTTTAGTTTATTAAAAATGTTTGTTAAATTATTTTCTATATTGAATAAATCTGTTAATTATTTCAGTTTATTAAAATTAAATTATTATTATTATTTCAGTTTATTATTTTCTACATTATTTCCTATATTATTGCAGTTTATTATTTTAGTTTATTAAAAATGTTTGTTAAATTATTTTCTACATTGAATAAATCTGTTTATTATTTCAGTTTATTAAAATTAAATCATTGTTATTATTTCAGTTTATTATTTTCTATATTATTATAGTTTATTATTTTCAGTTATTTATTATGGTTGTTATTTTCAGTTATAATTATATAATTATTTCAGTTAATATTAATTATTATTTTAAGTTTATTATTTTTAGTTAATTATTTCAGTTTATGATTGTTATTTTCAGTTATATGATAGTATTATGATTGTTGAAATTTGAATTATTCTAGTTTTTTAATTTGTATATTTATGTTGTTTTTTGCAATTTATTTTTTTGTAGAGATGTCGAGTGAGACGAATAGTAATAGAACGGATCCTGCATGGAAGTATGCACAGCGAGATGAGACCAATATAAATGTATTTAAGTGCAACTTTTGTTCACAAGTAGTTAAAGGAGGTGTATTTCGGCTAAAACAACACCTTGCTGGAGGTTACAGAAGTGTTAAAGATTGTCCAAAGTGTCCTCAACCGGTTAGGCAAGAGATCCAAGAATTCATGAGAAAAAAGAAAGAACTGAAGGCGCAAATCAACAACGTTATTGATATTGATGAGATGGTGGGAGACGAAGATTATGAGATCGATATCGATGCTGACGAGCAACCTTTGCCAAGCTATCAAGGTTCTTCTAGCTCTACAGCTAATATGGCAAACAAGGGCAAGCGGCCTATGATTATAAAGCCCAAAACAAAAAGGGGCTATCGATTGCTACTTCACTCCTGATGCAGAAATAGTTGTAGAAAGGCGAAGAAAAAGTGGGAAACAACCCAAGATTGATGAGAACGATCCCCACAAAAAGGAGCTTGTAAGGCGAGCTCATCAAAAGATTGAAAGGTTCATTTATGACATGGGGATTCCTTTGATTGTAGTGGAAAATGCTAGTTTTGCACCTATGTTGCAAGCTATAGGAGATTATGGACCAGATTTTCCGCCACCCTCATATTATCAAGTGCGAGCTCCTCTCCTCAAAGATGAGAAATCACATGTCAACAAGATGATGCAGGACCACGTACACGCAAGAGAAGCTAGCGGTTGTACTTTGATGTATGATGGGTGGACTGATCGAAGGGGTAGAACTTTGATCAACTTTTTAGTTAATTATCCCCGTGGTAGCCTCTTCATAGACTCGATTGATGCATCGAGCTATGTAAAGGATGCAATGAAGTTATTTGAATTGCTTGATCAAAAAGTTGAGGAACTTGGAGAAGCAAATGTTGTTCAGATTGTTACCGATAGCGCTGCAGTAAATAAGTTGGCTGGAAAGTATTTGGAACAGAAGAGACCACATTTATTCTGGAGTCCTTGTGCTGCCCATTGTCGAGATTTAATGTTGGAGGATTGTAACAACAAATTTTATGTGTTGAATAAACAAACACAAATTATTGTACAAAATGATTTTAATTGGATTGAAACCAA
>JAUEKW010057062.1:0-22139 GCA_032274785.1 Ajuga reptans
AATATAGCCCCAGACTCCCGGTGTAGTCCATGGAAAGTGGAAACATCAAACATAGATTATCAGCAAGAATCAGAGTATTTAATGGACAGCCAAAGCCCAAAACTCAATATTTTATAAATACATGTACTAAAAAAAATATAAATATCCTATTAAAAAAAAAATCAGTCCCTGACTATATTCAGTTCGTTTATTTCGCTCAGCAAATTACAGACCCACAAATCAGTCATCACTGTCTCTCTGCTATTCGCCGGCGAAAAGTTGAGTTTTTATATAACGAAAATGTTGGTCCTTTCTCTTTCTTCCTCTTCTTCCCTCGCCATTAACAACAAACATCTCTCCATCAAATCTCCTCAATCTCATCGAACCAGCGCCTTCTGTCGTGTTTCTCCTCAACTTCAACAGCTAAAGAAGCCGCACCTGTTTAGCGCGTTCGGTTTTAACCCACTACGGTTAGTGCTAACTGCACTCCACTTCGAATTGTTTCTTCATAGATTTAGTGGAAATTGATTTTCTTCTTTATTCGTGGAATTAATTTGTTCGCGTTGCTCTGATTGCAGAGTGATGGTGATGAGCAAGAAACGTCGTCGCTTCGGTGCTGTTTGCTATTCTTCCCCGCTCACACCTGCTAATCTTCAGTGGATCTCTGCTGTTTCGACTGCGTAAGCTTTCGCTTTATTGCCTTCATTTTGTGAGGTTAATTTTAAGTTCGATTGTTATCTTACTGAAGCTTGGTTGTTGCTCTCGGATTTTCTATTTTGTTTTTAGGTTAAAATGAATCTGATGAAGTGCAGTAATTTTGTTTGAGCTAACATAAACTTCATGTATTTCATACTATGTAAAACTATTTTTTCTCCTTTTTCCAACCTATTTTATTAATTTATCTACTAAATTCTTTTTCAGAGTCCTGATGCTAGCGAAAGGGACAGCGATCCACAAATCGTTTCTTGTTCCTTTATTTGCGCTACAAGCACCAGCAAATATTGTCTCATGGATGAAGTAAGTCTAGCTTGGCAAACAGTTAAATAAGACGGTCTTATGGATGTCCTTTCGTATGACGAGAATTACTTTTATGAGTTTATCATAAAAAGTGTTACTTTAATGCAAAAAATGTTACTTAGAGTGTTATTCTTTATACAAAAACAACAGTTCCAAAAAGTAAGTATTTTGTGATAAAAGTAACATTTTTACGTCAACAGTAACACTTTTTGTGATAGAAGTAACTTCCGCCTTATGGAAGACGCTCTTACACAAGTGTTACTCGCCGAGCTTTTGTAGTCTTTGTTTTCACATCAGCTTACTAATTTCCATATATGTTTTGTGTGTGTGTAGATATTTCCCCTTAATTTGCTGCTATCTTTAACTCTGGTGGTCTAAAGCAATTTGTGTTTTCAGGGGTGAGTATGGCATATGGACAGCTTTCTTGGCCCTTATTGTGCGCCTCTTCTTCTTTATTCCTGGTAGGCTTTCTTTCTTAACACAATCTATGTGCATAATGAGTCGCCACTCCTCGATCTTTTTCCGTTCTATCTAGGAATTTTGTTAGTGATTGTGCTCACTAATCAGGTTCCCTGCTTCTTTAGTGTAGTATGTACGTGCATGCTGTTAATAGCATGTGTGTGTGTGTGTATTCATACAAAATCGGGAAACCAACTCTTTTGAAACCATGCTTATGAGATTGTTATCTTCACGATGCCATGTTTTCAAGCATAACCACTACATTAGTGATTCAATATTTTGTGCTATAAGATTCATTGTTTACAGGGGAGTTGGAGCTGCCATTTATTACATTGATGTTAGTGATTGTGTCTCCTTACCAAATTATGAGGCTGAGGTTAGTAAATCCATTACATACAGTGCACATGTCAAATTTTTTATTTTTGTATAATTGAACTAATGGCATGTCTTAATTTATTGGTCATTGGCAGAGGGACTCAAGAAGGTGTTATTCTTTCGTTGGTAATAGCCGCTTATCTGGCTTTCCAGCATTTCACAAGAGCTGGCAGCTTGGCAAAATCCTTTGATCAAGGTTCAATCCTTGCCACCTTAGCTACCATCTGTGTTGTTGTTGTGCCGTGCTTGCTTCTGATCTAGCTTTTGAATTGTACGAATGACCCTTTTATTATTTCTGTAAAATATTGGCCTATATGAGGGTATATTGTCGATAAAATTCTAAGTAACTGCACGTTTTCTCGTGTTATAGTAGAGATACTTTGTTACTGGCATATTTAGGTCAGTCTTGTACTTCTGTCAATAAAAAATCGAAGTCTTTACTAGTGACGATTTCTTCATTGTGTTGCACGTTCCTTTTACTTGTTAAGGAACTGTTATTATTTGCTCCCCCCCCCCCCCCCATCTCAGCTGAGTTTTAATATAGACTGATGCTAAATTTCGGATGGAGGCTAACCATCTTATGCAGTAGTATTTTGTGGAAAGCTACATTTCATTTATCGAACAGGAACAAAGTTGATCTATTCTATAATGAATCTATCATCAAGTAGATGAAGATTTTACTATCAGCGAATAAGTAAATTAGGGCTATTGATGAATGTAGTTTTTATTAAATATTCTGGTCACTGGTATGCGCTGAATATATTACACGCCTTTTCACTAAATTATCCTAAAACAGGTATTCTGGTATATCGGTGCTTATTAACTTTTTTAGAAATAAAAGCTATCTATCTAGAACATGAGTGATGTGTTTTTTCTATCTCCTTTCTTCCTACTCTATCTGAAAGCATAGAACCATGTAGCTAAGGCCTTGAGATTTGTGTCGCGGATATTACTCTGCCTCAAAATCTTCCATAGCTTGGAAGCTTCCAACTGATTCCTATCTCATTTGGGAGATAGCAACCGGATTTGATCTTTCCCTGTTTAGAATTTGTCGGCTACAGAAACTGACAATATGAGGCAATTCGTGATTATGAGCAGCAGTAGGTTGGCTGATATGGTTCCTGATGAATTGGGACTACCCGTTGGTTCTGAGCCGTAATCAGAGCCTGTTGGCTCTGTACCAATGCCGTTTCCTCCTGGTGGGAAAGGATTGATTGGTGCAGTTGTGCTGCAATAATAAAAGAATAAAGAACTTAGTTTGCCTTAATGGCGTTAATTATGCTTGAATAAAGTTCTCTTATCAGGGAAAAAAAAGAACAATCACACACAGACACACACACGCACTACCTGGGTGGTGTCATTGGAATTGTAGGGGTAGTTGGTGTCGTTGGAGTTGCAGGGGGTGTTGTTGGAGTGCTGCTCGATGATGCAAAGCGACAGTTACCATGGCCTGAACCATTAATACAACCGAGGATAAGAGAGTACCAATTTCCAGGTTAGGCCTCGTATTAACTATATACTTGGTAAAAACTTAAGATTCATAGCTCTTGATAACAGGTCATTATCTATATCTAGTTTATTTCAAAATCAAGAATTTCTATATGAATTCCCATACGAAAATGGCATTTCAGATCGAAACAACAAAGTGATTCAGTATCTTACTTGGATCTGTGTTAGTAATCTGTGCTGCTCCTCCAAAAGCGCAGCTAGTGGGAACTGGGTTCTTCTGGTAGTAATCATTGAAAGCGTAAGAAGCATGGTCACGAACTGTGTTTGGATCGTAGCAAGGCCCGCTGGGTTGAATAGGTGAACAGTCTGCACCACCGTAACCACATGCATAGTCCAGAGCCACCTGTAAAGCAGTCTCGGAGGCACTAGTACTGGCAATGCACCACGACCCACCTCCTGATGTTGGTGGTCCGGTTATGATCGGTGGTGGTCCAGTGGTGGTAGTTGGTGGTCCGGTTATGATCGGTGGTGGTCCAGTGGTGGTTGTTGGTGGTCCAGTTATGATCGGTGGTGGTCCGGTGGTGGTGGTTGGTGGTCCGGTGAAGGTTGGTGGCAGAGGGCTGGTCGGATTTATGATCGGAGTTGTACCTGGTGTACTTGGATTCACAATCGGTATATTTCCCGAGGCGGTGTCTCTTACCGTGAGAGGTGAAAAGAGGATTTCATTTTCTTGATAGTCCAGTTTTCGGGTTTCTTGTATTGCTTGTGAGGACGGCCTTGCTGCAATGCTTGTATCTGAAGGAAGAATAAATGATCTCTTTAGTTCTTGGAGAGAATTATGCTGCAGAACTTTTTCTTTTATTTATTATTATTATTACTGTTTTGTGTTTGTGATTCATGCTTCAGAGATCTGATAACTTTATGCTTGCAATGATACAACAGCAGATAATATTTGACAGGAACATGGATAAAGTCGTCAATTCTCTATAGCAATGATATATGTTATAGTTCTCATCTTTCAAGTAGTCAAAATCAAGAGAAGACCCCAGCTACAGAAATTGCAAAATTACCTGAGATAACAAGAACAGATAGGAGAG
Organism: Ajuga reptans; assembly: GCA_032274785.1. NCBI lineage: Eukaryota > Viridiplantae > Streptophyta > Magnoliopsida > Lamiales > Lamiaceae > Ajuga > Ajuga reptans. Next base: position 4,377 of record JAUEKW010057062.1, read on the forward strand.
AGAACATGGCATTACGAAGTATCCGGGCTTCCATGGCTTGAAATGCAGAGGCGGATCGTGTTCTATGAAACAAGAGAAGTAGGAATGTTGTCTGAATAAAGAAATTATCTCCATTTCCTTGGGCTCAAGTTTATATACAAGATATGAAGAATCATAGGTTTCTTGCAGCGACGAGAGAGAATAGCCTGAAAAAAGGTTTTTGTGTTGGGGGAATATAAGAAAACTTAAGAAAGGAGGCATTGGTTTGTGGAAACTAGAAGCAACTTAGGAGAAGAAAAGTTGAAAAGGGGGATCTGTTTGGGGATGCACATCTAATCTCAGGTGTTCCTAACCTAAAGCATTTTCTTTGTTTCTCTCTCTTTCACTTTCTCTCTCTAGCTCGCTTTCGACTGTTACATGGTACAAACTCGAACAAAAGCTAAAGGGGGGAGAGGAACAAGATAAAGAGACATTGTTCTAAGTATCAGATCTTATTATTTTTTTACAAAAGGCTTCAACTGTCTTCCCTGGCCAACGGGATTAGATGCTACTTGTCTTAAACCTAAGACCAGGGGCGGAGCCAGAATGGATAATTAGGGGGGCCAATCAGTGACGGAGGCAGGATTTTCGGTCAGGGGGGAAAAAAAATTGAGTCTTTTTTATATTTTATGTAAGAATATATAAATAAAAAGAGATGATAAAACACAACAAAAATAATTTAATAGCATAATTTTTGCTTGAAATAACTTATATTTGCATCAATAATCATCATTAGTTGGAGTTGGGGGGGCCAAATACAATAATTATTAAAACTTCCTACTGCATATATGTATATTAGGCTTTCTTGGACAAAAGTTGGGGGGCCATGGCCCCCTTTTGTGACCACGTAGCTCCGCCCCTGCCTAAGACCGTATCTTTACGCTAATTGTCCAACCTGCTAAACAGGCTTAAAGATAACGAAAAATCAATGTAAAAATCCAGAATAATTACAGGAGTTCAATTTTTAACAATAATAATGTCGTGTCTTCTAAATCACAAATTAACACATGTTGATGATAATGTTGTGTGTATTAAGAACAACCTATATACCAATTATTAAGTTTCCTTTCAGCTGGTGAAAATGGCTTTGCCCTTAATAGTGGGGCACTTACAAAACCAGCGAAACTGAGCCCGCATTGCTCGTGATATCTGCATCTCAGGATTTAAGAGCCAGAACGACCATCAATCTATGACACCCCCCAACCCCCGTAGCCTCCAAATATAGGACGGCAGGTCATTATCATTTTATCAGAAGATAAATTGCCATGAAAACATGGATCTCCTCGTGGATTTGACGCAAAAATAACATATGTTCATCCATCTTGTGGCTTGTGGCATGTAGACAAGTATCTGGTGACTTCATTCCATGCTGCAGTAGAACACTAGTTCAATTTTGTGGATTTAACTATTGATTCCAGGAGAGAAATGAGGAGGGGCTCTTACCAGGAAAATTACGAAAATCAGGATCAATTCCATTGCCATTAATGTCCATATGATTTGGAGTGACATACTTTCCAATGGTTACAACCATGCCAGATCCATCGTTAAGCTCAAAGACAGATTGAATCAAGCCCTGTAAAAGTTACTAAGCACATAATTAAGTTGAGTGCAAAAAGTAAGCAGATCCCTTGATCAACTACAGGAAAGGATTATGGAACTTAGAACACATGCCCGTATTTGCGTCAAAAATTAAATTACTTAATAGTCCAAGCCTGGGCAAATGAAGCCGAGGAAGAGTGAGACCCTTTTTTTGGAGTGCCCACGGGTTCTCATGCAAAAATTATGTCTATTACTTTTTTAATATTGAAATGGTCTAATTATAAATAGACTTTCTCATGAAAACAGGACATTGTTCCCTCATCTGATGAAGAGGTAAGTAACTACACCACATAACTAGAGAACCAACACTTTCATAATATTGATCTGCAGCAGAGGAACCAGATATAACCCTCTCAAAATGGTCCTCAATTAACACAAACATCAGATATTTTTCATTTCTCAACCTTAGTCCATGATGTCGATAGTTGACACCCTACCCATTGCACCGTATTCAATATTCTTCTTTTGTAAGCAAAGCCAGCAGCTTATTTGGTCCAATTAATTTGACCAAAACTCAGCCTGCTCTTTCAATGTAGTCATGTAGGAGGCAACACATAACAACATGCATCAGATGCAATGATGTTATTGCCATGTCTGGGGTTCCAAATATCAATCAACACTATTTCAAAAGTAAAATTTAAAGTATAGGCTTTTAAAATATTCAGAACCATCCTACACAGACTCGCAACTTTCCCAGAAGGGGATCGAGCATATTATCCATCACGAGCAGGCTCCTAAATAATATCTGAGGGAAGGTTCTAATCCGCTCACGTTTTATGCCTCTCAGGTTATCAAATTATGCACATGGAATTTAATACTGGAGTAGTTGAATAAGAATTAGCAAAAAGAATTGTGCAGGGGGGAAAAAAACCAATGCAATAATTCATATGATAAGAGCAAATATATGCAGAAATAATTTATAAAGTTGAGAGCACAAACATTTGGGTCCATACCTTCCCATATGTCCTTTCACCCACAAGAACAGCTTTACAATTATCATGAAGTGCAGTAGCGACCTGTAAGACCAACCATATTTTCGTAAGAACCTCGTTTTTAAGACAATGATGCTTTTGAGAAATCAAACTTAGAACACAGGATATAATCTGAACTGCTCACAATTTCACTTGCACTAGCAGTATTTTTGTTCACCAAAACCTGCACCAGGAGGAGACAGAAAGTTATAAGATATAACATTTCAGAAATACAAAAGGGATACAAACAAAAACATTCCGGTATCATACAACGAGCATAAACATATTTGTTTCATCCACAGTTTAGAACTTTGATCTAGGCTCCCAGAAGTTCTGGTGAGAAATAACCTATAGGCCTATGGCTTCATATCTACAATAGCCAGAATACAAACAAAGTTCCTGCACAGAATGGGACCAGGCAATATCAACCTGAAAATCTCATAAGGAAAAACTTGAAATGACAACATACTGAATTGTCACAGGCAGGTCTGAGTCTTAAGCTTCTTAGAGATATCCTTTTTCAGCTCATTAAGTATTTTTATGGAGTCTTAGCAGCACTTATACACTTAGCAAGGCCACACATTTCTCGTCCTTCAGAAGTAAGAACCATCAAACAGATTTAATAGTAAGAGAGGTTTTACGTTAAAATCATCTACCATGTGGAAAATTAAAGAATCGAAATACAGAATCATATTTATTTGGAAATTTACTGATGGTATAAGTTCAACTACTATTCCCTGATTGATGAATGCATGCACAAGTACTCAATCAAGATATTAGAACTTGTAAAATTATTTTGATATTAAAAGTTAAAAATTTGGACAACAATGTTTTATGTGATCATAGTGGAAAAGTTCCTACGTCGTCAGCAACTGTCAATCTAAAAAGTGACCAAAAGCTTCCATGAGGAAAAAAGAATGTTGCTGGCTGAAGGAACAAGCAATTTGATCTGAAACCATGACATCAGAATCCTGAATCTATTTCAAGAGATTAAACAAAGAATCCCATCAGTCATAAAAAAATTGTCCTTACGATAACAGGAGCACTAAATAGGGGTGAACTTTCAGCAACAATGTTTTTCACGGACAGCGGGTCCCTACCAACTGTGTAAGTTACCTGTCCATAAACATAGAGAAAATAATGAACATAAAAGTTGGGACAATGAACATATGATCATCTAAATAGTCTGACAATGAAAAGTGAGAATACGTAGCATTGAGTAGTGCAGAGTGAACTCTATTTTATGTTTTCTTCTGGAAATGAAGGTTCCAATTTGAACTCACCCTTTCTTACATGAGTTCAAAGAGAACTTTATGTGAACTTGAAGTAACCATAAAGTGATGACCTAAAATATTTCATATGCTTTTTAAGAAAGGGTTAAGAGTTTCAGAAAAAGGAATTGTCTATTTTGAGAAAGAGGCACAATATCATGGTGCAAGGGGGAGAAAAAGGAGGCGATAGGTTCGAATGGATTTTGAAATACACGAATCCAGCAAGAATTGGTAGTATTGAAACAAGATTCAGCAGCATAAATTACTTTCCCTCTATATGTTTATTACTTTCTGATGCATATATGGCTTGTTAACTGCAGAACGCGTTTTTTTCCTCCAATATTCCTCCACAAGTTACTACGGTAAGTGAACCTATTGATGCTAGGAGGATGAATCCACAAGCAGGTACTGCAATACAGTTACACACTTACACCTACCAAACATTTCCCCTATTTCTGCACTCTTTTCATCTAGCAACACCAAACCCACCCTAACAAATCAAATACTAAGTAAGGAATGCATAAAAAGATCAATTGCACTTCATGATTCACTATAAGACAACTAGTTGTAAAGCTAATGGTTAACTAACAAAATGAAAAATGTTCAGATTCGCGTACAGTTTCCCCTTTGTCGAGGAAGAGCTTAGCAATTTCAATGCCAGCCTGCAATAGCCACCATTTAAAGCAAGAATTAGAAAATTGAACAAAAAACTTGTGATAATTTGTACTGAGAAAATATAGTAGAGCTTTAAATGTGGTGTTATTTACTCAAGACAATTATGATTATTAAACAATAACTTTTTATGTATAAACCATGCTTTTGAGTTCATTAACTAGCTTATGCGACATGCACTAAATACTGATTCAGCCATTTGTGGTTTTCCTCTCAGTTTCTGTTTGGTAAACCAGCTTCGATGTGAATCAAAAGAAACTTCAGTTATCCTATGACTCTTCCAGGATCAACATATGAAGCCCAAGTCCAATTTCATATAGAGGGGATGCAGAAGATAGGGATAGAAGTCAGCATTAGACAAAGTTCTTGGAACAGTGCAAAGTTGGAAAGCAATTGTGAGAGATCATGCCACGTACATCCCTAATAATGACAAAGAACATGTGAAATCAGGATGGGAGTTCGCTAAAATAGTCAACAAAAGTAATGGAGATGCGAAAACTTTCATGCCATGATCACATCCCCCCCTCCCAACGAATTAGCATAGGTATTTTACATATTTTTGTCGAATGAAGGACCGATTTACACAAACAAGATAAGTGCAAGAGATTGTAGAATGAAGGATGGATTAACATCAACTATCGGACTGCAAACATACGATGCACCATTCCTAGAGGCATACCTGCACTAGTCCACCAAGATTATCTCTAAGATCGAGGACAAAATAAGAGGCACCCATGTCCTGAAGCCTGCTCATCGCTACAGAAAAAGAAAAGCATGGCAATTTAGACCAAAACGAATGAACACTAGACCAATAAGTTTGAAGTTACAGAAATTACAAAAAATAAAATGGATGAAATAATGGTTCAGCACTATTAATTTTGAATAGTAGCATAAGTTTAGAGAATGATAACACATGGAAGAAACCAACTTGAAAAGAAGTACAGTGACAGCAAAACCTGTAACCAAATCTTTCCTGGCCAAAGCGTTGAATTCTTTCAAGCGCACATATCCAACAGAACTTGGACTATTCTTAACCTGTTCCAGTCGGTAATAAACTGGAGACTTGGCAATAGATTGCCTCTGGACCCTTGCTGATTGTACAGGTCCACAGTTCCCATGCTTGACCTAATAATGATTGTTTATTGAGGATAGTTAGTACGGAGAGATATCAAGCAAGACAGATGTAACAATAGTGTTGCACTTAACTGACCGTGATGTTAACAAATGTTTCACTGGGTCCTTGTAGCATTGATGATGCTTCAAATGACGATTTTCCTTTCACATCCACCCCATTAATAGACAGTAGTTCATCCCCCTACCAGAAAGTAAGATGCAAAATGGAACATATGAACATATATCGAACTAGAAACCATGAAAACTAACCTGCAATGCTTGTATGTTCATATGTTAATTGCCTAACAGATACAGTCTGTTGATAAATAAGAGAATCACCATCATATGGCATTGAAGTCAGAAAAAATGGAGAAAAAAGGACACTTTGTCGTGGTTCATTCTCTTGAGCAAAAGAAGCTTCAACTTAGTTTGTCGAACCTACTTAAGCTATGAAAACAAACTGATGTAATCAATATGAGGGATGAGTCATTTTCATATAACTATTTCGGTCATTCAATTAGGTGATATATCAATGACTCTCTGTTTACGTGGAGTGCATAAAATCTCAACATATACAAAATCTGCAGCATACTGAAAGAGCAAGTGTGGACAACCTTTGTACATATGAAATAGCACATCTAGCAAAGAGATTGACTCTTTACCCAACGTATGAGTTCATTGTCGGAAACAAAACCTATACTCATGAAATTAACAAAATGAGAAGTAGGTATGGAAAAAGTTGAGCTCCATACCTGTCTGACACCAGCAGAGTGGGCAGGGCCATCCAAAATAAGTCCTAAAACCTTCAATTTCACCACTCCATTGTCATCTGGAATTTCCCTTAGGTTTATCCCGATTCCAGTCATATCATACCTTGCCATCTTGGCAAACTTTTGTTCATGACGGAACCAACACAAGCCATGGAATAAAAAAACTGAAATTTTTTGTAAGTAACAGCAATATTGATGAGTACAAATGACAGGGTCATAGCGAAAAATTCAATATAAGGAGCAGAAAACGTTTAGAACAAAACACAACACTCGCTATCTTTTAGAGAGTCAAAACAGAAAAACAACTGACAGCAAGCTTGATGTTCTAAATAATGCGAACATATCAATGTATAAATTAAAAGTGAGGAGTGGATGCAATCAATACTGAGTAATATATTATGTGCTCTGAGACTAGTCTTAAAATGTGTCATTTATACTATCAAACAATATTTCCTAATTATCCAAATACCATTATTCCCTGGTTGTGTCATAAAAACCCGAAGACATGATATTACTCTGTGAAGGCAGCCCACCATACTTCGTCAATGGACTTCACAGACTGCCCACTTGCTTCACCATAAACAATTTCATAATAGTACGTTGATTGATAAATAAATAAAACATTGAGGCTCCAGAACAGCATAAGCTAAAAGGCACAAATATACGCAATTAAGAGACGGACCTACTTGCAAATACTGGAGGCCAAAAAAATGATCGTGGTGAGTTCCAGAAACATAAAAGATCTCATGCAACAAAGAGCACAGCACGAGAAATAATCCAACAAGCAATAGCATCACATGAGAAAGTAATTCTACAGAATTCAGAGAGAGGGAGAGTTTCACGAAATAAAGGGGGAAAAAAAAGGCGGTCAATAATTCAGGACTTATTCTACATAAACACGAGAGAAGGATTCGAGAAACACGTTGTGCACTAGAGAGAAGCCAGAGTTAGGATATTATTACATCAGCGGGAGAGAGGAAACGCGTGTAAGGGTCTCCTAAGTTCGCCAGCATTCGCTTAATAATCTCGTGAGCTCTTGATCTAGACTGAATTGAGGCGCCTACTATGTCTTCCTTCTTTTTCTATACCACATCAAATTAAATAATCAGCCACATTTCTTCATGCACATGTACTATTTTAAATTTCTTCAGCAACTTCATAATTACAACATACAAGCCAAGCATCAGGAGACCATCCGCGCCGACCAGTCTCCAGAAAACTCTCATTCACAATTTGCCATGCCTCATCCACAACCTCCTCATTGGTCACCGTCCCGATCGCTTTATCACCCGTATAATCTACCTCTTCGGTGCAATTTAATTCAGATTGTGGAGAATTTGATTCTACTGAGATTGCATTTAAAGGAGATCCAAATAAAAACCCTAAGGAGAGTGTTACGGAGAGTAGAGTTGAGCTTAACGCCTGGGTGATTGAGTGAATCTTCTGCGGATAATTTGACTTGGAAGACATAGTCAGGTTTATGAAAGGACGTGTAAGCGTAGTTGATTTCAGCGGCAACGGCGGCGGCGGTGGAGACGGTGGTGGTGGGAAGAGTGATGATGGTGGAGAGTTGATTAGAAGAATCCTCACCATTCCTTCACTCTTGAATTTGTTTGTTGTTGTTTTATGCCGCTAGTTTAATACCGTTAGGAAAAGCGGATGAGGATTATCCATGATTCTTCCGCTGTTCCAGAATCTACAGATATTCCCTGCTTATTTAAAGTAATTTTTTTACTTTTAGCTTTAGAAAAATTATTTTAAATATTTTAAAAATCTGCTTCTGCTTAAAAAAAGTAGCTTTTGGTCAAAAACTGCAAACTGTTTTTACTTATTTTGCAGCTTTTAGTTTATTTTTTTAGTTAAAAACACTTTTATCTCAAACACTATCTACTTTTATTTATAAGTGATTTTTCCCACAATCTCTAATTTAATCACTTTTCTAAAAGTAAAAGTAAAGAAAACAACCCTATAATTAGTGAAAATCTCGTCCATTAAAAGTCGCATTTTATTTTAGGAAGAACTTTATTTGTATACTTATATTTATTTTAGATTTAGATTAGATTTTAGACGATGTGGAATTTTTAGTGATTAGTCCTAACAAATTTAGGTAAGGTTATTATTAGAGAAATTATATTCATTTAATAAGGAAAGTGACAACAATTTAAGACAAATATATATACATTTATATATAGAACTATCTTTATAGGATGAGAATAGCTATTGAACCGTATGTTTTTTATGGTATATGAATATGAATTTTGTCCCAAAATAATTAACGTTTTAGGAGGTATAATTTCAATCAATCTTCCAAAATTATCCATGTTATAAATTATTTTGAAAATGGACAAAAAAATGTCAATAGGATAGAGAAAGACACAAAATTTATACAAAGGATCGGACTAATGACGTATACAATCATTGAACTTAAATAAGAGCATATGAGTTATTTGATGAAGTTCCTTAATATGTGTGAATTTGTTTAAAATAATAATTATTTTAGGACGGACGGAGTATTTGTTTTATATTGAATATGGTGGAATTGTAAGTTAGGTGTTCAAAAAGTAATAAAAATTTGTTGAAGAGTCACTTTAAAACGATTGAATGACTAAGTAATAATTAAACTAGTTATTGTTTCCCCCAGATGATGAGGAAATTGACCCCATTGGCGAGCAGGAACCCAATAATATTTTTAAAATTTTATATAGTTTTTTAATAAAATTATATTTTATTTTTATTGAGCTTCTATCATCGTATTATTAAAATGCCTTTAAATCTAATTTATTCTAATACTTTTTAGTTGACTTTGTTAAATTTAATATATTTCTAAAGAGTAACACTTATGTGCCCCTGATGCATGAATTTTCTTATGTGCAACGGGTTGACCCAAACCCGATTTTTAAAAATGTATTAGTTTTTCTAAAAAAAATATTACTTTTTTGCTAAAAGGTATCAATCGCTATAAAATTGATATACATGAATGAACTTCAAATTTTTTATATTTTTTTATTTAGCATCTTTTTGAGGTCCACTCAATAAAGTGGCGAAAATATATCACTTAATTATTGTTTTTAATAAAAGTATCAATCCAAAGTTATATTTTCATTCATAAATTTATTAAAACAAGTAATACTTTTTGTCAATTAAGTGATACTTTTTGGTAAAAAAGTAATACATTTTGGTCTGGGTAAAATTATCATACCCGTTGCATATAAAAAGATCTATGCAACGGGGCATATAAGTTTTTGCCCTTTCTAAATTCCTTTAAGTTTAATTCTATTAATAGATATATAAAATTAAAATTATAAAACTAATCCATTACAAATATAGCCTCCCTTTTAGTTTTCCTTTAAAAAAAACCTATATCTATGGAAAAATATACTAATTTAAAAAGAAAAGAAAAAAGAACTTGAAACTCACTGTAGAGAGAGAGTGGGTTTTTAGAGAGAGAAGCGCAAAGGGTTTACCGTTTACAGAAACGAAACCGCAAAAGAGCATATCTATCTCTGCGCTGCGAATTTTGGAAAAAAGATCTTTCTATTTCTACTACTAGTACGAGTATTAATACACAAATCACATCACTTTGTGCGTGTTTCTTGGGGTGATATATAATATCGATTTGTATATATCGTCTATATATTTTCAGGCTTTTAGCATACAAAAGGGCAGCGACTGAGAGAAGAAGAGACTTGGGCAAAGCGTGGGCTTTGCGAGATAAGTGTGGTGTTAGATCTGTTTCAGGCAGAGATGAGTGCAAGCAGGGTAAGCGGCGGCGCCGCCGGCAATGGGGCCATTCCGCCGGGGTCGCGGAAGATAGTGCAGAGCTTGAAGGAGATAGTTAACTGTGCCGACGCGGAGATCTATGCTACTCTAAAGGACTGCAATATGGACCCTAACGAGGCCGTTAATCGCCTCCTTTCTCAAGGTTCTTTTTTTTTTTTTACTGAAACCCTAATGTTTTTTATATGGCTTTGTCGTAGATAATTGTGTTCTTATGTTTTCTCGATCTGATAAAGTTTATGCATGCTTTGATTGGAAAGTTTATTTTTTTGTTTTGTTTTTAATTTTTAAATACTTTAGAAAGTTGAACAAAAATTAGATTCCGGGACATTCTGTTGAAGCTGTTTTTATTAGTCCTGTTCTGTGTATTTTGACCCCCATACTCTTCCAAGGAACTTGAAAAAGAAAAAAAGAAAAACTTGCAAGATTTTGTTTTTTCTTTCTGTAATTGATTTTTGTTGGACAAGTGAAAAACTGTCGAATTGATCTTCGTTAAACAGACGATTATCATGCACATGTGACTTTTCCCCAATTCTCATACACATTAGGTTAACTTTCACTTGTATTCAAAGCTTCTCCTTTTGAATAATATATATCAATTGGGGTGTTTATCTCAGACCCAGTGCATATGGCATGGTGAAATGAATAGTTTGTTTCGGATAAAGAAGAGTTCTACTTAATCTCTTTGTGGACGTTCTGCCATGTTGGCTGTGATGAGTCCAATCTATATGCTAGATTTTGTTCTCCATACTGCTATTGCATCTGCTCAGACATGCTTCTATATGTATCTGGTGCAGTTGAATGCCTCTTCACGACTTACAGTAATTAACTATGCTGTCGTCATATCACATGCTTTGACTTTCCTTCATATGGGTACCTGGACTACTTTTTTCGTTGTTTTGCAGCTATTGATTACTGTGTAGAACGTTCTACAGCTGTTGCTTGTAGTGTTTCATGTATTTGCTTTCTGGTAGCTCTATGGATGATTGAAATGGTAAACTGTCACATGGACTAGTAAACTAATGGCATGTGATTGCTTGCGAAACATTTGAAGCTGAAAGTGCTTTGTAAATTATAGTACTTATACTTGTTGCTGATGCATTTGCTATTATATAGATCCTTTCCGTGAGGTGAAGAGTAAAAGAGAAAAGAAAAAAGAGGTGCGTGGTTCTCATCCATGCATAATTTTTATATGGGTTTGTTTGATATTTGGCTCATTTTTTATAGCGTGCTAGAAGTTTTTTTTGGGGGGGGGGGGGGTTATAAGTTAGACTTCATCCGGGTGGATCATATCGGGTGGAAATATGTTGATTATCCTTTCAACTTCCCTTTATTATAGAATGATATCAGACTTATGCTGATGACACAGACCTGGCTTTTGCATGTCCCTTTTTTAATTGTTTGATTTGATTTTATATATTAATAGTATAGCTTTGTTATGTGTGTGACAATTTTGGGCCACTGTGATATCTTCTATTGATAGAATGATATCGGGTGGAAATATGTTGATTATCCTTTGAACTTCCCTTTATTGATAGAATGATATCAGACTTATGCTGATGACACAGACCTGGCTTCTGCATGTCCCTTTTTTAATTGTTTGATTTGATTTTATATATTAATAGTATAGCTTTGTTATGCGTGTGACAGTTTTGGGCCACTGTGATATCTTCTATTTTAGACTGCTGGCTGTGGCATTATGTTCGTTCTTATAATTTCGCAGGGTAAAGATACTATTGAGCCTAGGTCTCGTGGTTCCAATAATAATTCAAGCAGAAGTGGGAAAGCTGGTTCTGATCGCTACCTTGGTCGTAGTGGTCCAACACCATACAATTATTCCGGTACTCCTAGCTTAAGTGTTTAATGGGATTCCCACATAAAAGTTAGCTGCAAAACATTGAAAGCCTACATTACCATTTTGTTTTCTTTTGTAGAGTCTGCTCCTTTGCCTGGAAAGTCCGTGTATAAGACAGAAAATGGATCGTCTCCGTATGCAAGTAATTTATCTTCAACGCATGGTACATCAAGTAATAGAAGCAGACTGCCTGTTGGGTAAGGTTTGCCTGCTTGGTTTTCTTGCACTCTTAAGTCATTGAATTTCTCTATTTGCGGTTGCAAGTTAGTGAATTAATGTGAGGTATACTTTTCCGATTTTTGCAATGCTTTCCTATACCGGGATCCACCCCCCTCCCTCCCCCCCCCCAAAAAAAAAAAGCCACCTTTCATTTAGGTTATGTGATTGTATAACTTCTATGACTACGATTATGTGGAAGCTACAAGCTTTTTAATTTGTATTTATGCTCTTTTAATGTCTTCATATTATATCATTATGCACAAAAATACAAGCAGACGCATCCTAACATAACGTATGCTCCATGCTTTACAATGATCTTCCATCATGGCCCCTTCTTGGTTTATTGCCCTCATAGTTGAAAATGTTTCTCTAAGTTCTTTTGTTATATACCATGTTTTAAATGTTTCGAAGATACCCATACCTTCCATCACAATTCTTTTTGTCTATTTATTAATATTGGCGTAGTTGGTTCTATTTCCTTGGTTTGTTAGTATTGGTCTAGTTGGTTCTATTTTCTTGGTTGTCATTTACACGTGTGACTCATTTGTTTTCTATTTCAATTTTTTGATTCTGCATGGTGTGTAGCAGTGATGTTGCCTTTACTGAATATAAAGGATCCTCTTTTGGTGGAGCTGATGCTGTGACATCTGGCATACAGCCAGCTTCTGGATATCGATCTGCCTGGGTTGGTGCTCCTGGTCAGGTTTCTATGGCCGATATTGTGAAGATGGGCACACCACATAATAAAACATCTCATACTCCAAATGTATCTCACCACGATTTAAGGTTACCCACAGAACATGCATCAAAAGATCCTGACACAGAGCAAATAGAAGAATGGCCTTCCATAGAGAAGCTACCTACTACAAATGTAATTTCTGTCTTGGAGTACACTGTGGACTCCGAACAACATCTAGAGGCTTCTGTTGTACAGTCTGATGGTATTGATCGACAATACGAGGAAGAAGACGATCAAGAAACAGAAGATGATGAGACTGAAAATTCTGGAGCAAATGATTTGGGATCTGATTCTATCTCTGGTAGGAAGATTCCAGAGGGTGATTCAAGAGGTGAATCTCTGTTTGAGAATGATTTGTATAAAGACATGGGTTCATACCATCACCAGACTCATGATTTTGATGAAGGTGACTCTTTTTCCAGTTATCTCTTTTTAATGAAAAATATGAAGTGATTAGCAAGATAAGAGATTCTAGTAGAGTAATGCTGCTACTTAAATGGTGACAACTTGGTATCAATAATTCTTATTTTGGTGATATTTCCAAAATCTAAGTTTTTTTTTTTTTGGTTTGTTTTAAGCTTAAGGTTGAAAAAAGAATGGTTTCATTGATATCTGGCAGAGCGGTTAATTTTTTTTTTTTTTTTTTGACATGCATTTTGACTTCCCTAGTTCAATCAAAGTTAATTTGTATTTTATGAGTAGCTATTTGAGTTACTAAGTCTTGACATGGTGTGGCAGTTGAAGAAATCGGTGCTTCAGTCTCATCAGTCACCGGAAACTTGCAACAACTCAGTGTAGAAAAGGAGGATAGAGGATTGCCATCACCTTCTATTGTAATTCCAGATCATTTGCAAGTACAGAATGCAGATTGCTCACACTTGAGCTTTGGTAGTTTCGGATCTGGCATGACTCCTGCATACTCCTCTGGCACTGTGAAATCCGTGCCTGTGGAAACCAACTTGGATGAGCCACATAGCGAAGCTGATATTTCATCAGTTAGCCACCTTGAAACTAGGTATGGCATTTAATAGTATGAGTTTTCAAATGTTATTTGACCATCCTTTTTCAATTAAGATTCTGTTTTCTTCTACTTTTGCAGGAGTTCTGAGTATTATGTTGAAGATTCTCTGAGAAATGCTTCTGATAGTGGTTTGTTCCATAGAAGCAGTGCAAGTGCAGGGAATTATGAACAATCTTCTACTTCGCAAACAGAAAACGTGAACCCTGAGAATGCTGAAATGCCTCACGGAAATCAATATTCTTTTCCTTCTTCCAGCCCTGGCTACACATTTGATGATGCTCAACGCTTAAATGCTGCTTTCAGTCAAACAAGTTCTCAGATGCAAAATCTAGCTCCTTTCTCCGATGTTATGGTACAAAATTTTGTGCGCTTCTTTTTTGTCAAACAAATGGATTTGGCTAATGATATTGTCTATAATGAGAAGGCATGTACACTGGGTCCAACTTAGAAATATTTATTGGTGTTGTCACTTGGAAATATATGTTTGTCGGTCTCTGTGAATAGCTTTATGTACTTATTGTGTCCTTAGTTACTGTAGCTGGTTGGTTCTGGTTCCGTCTTTTTATGAACCGCATACCTTTGACAGCCCTTTATTTCTGATTATAGAACTAGTTGGCAAAGTATCTACTTGGAGGACCTAAGGCATAGGGGTCGTGTCATTGATGGGTCTTGGTTTGTTCTTCCACTTCTAGATTACTGTTGTGATCAAATATAGGTTAGCAAATAGTGATCAAACTTGGTGAATTTTTCATCTTCATTATAGGAAATGAAGCATTATTTTGTTCTAGTTCTTTCTCTAGTTTGCTGAGACATTACACGTGAATATTTATTATTTTGGTGACTTCGTGCATTGCATTGTGCCTTATTTTGTCCAGCTGTTTCAATGAATTGTATGAAGTAATAAATTTGTTGTTTTTTCTTGGACTGCTCAGTTGCTGATGGTTTTTTGTTGACAGCAGTCATATACAAATTCACTACCAAGCAATTTGTCTGCTGTGAACGGTCACCCCGGCAGAGAAACTGATCTTCAGTACTCTCCATTCCCTGTGGCGCAATCAATGCCTACTAAATATGGAAATTCCGTCTCTTCCATTAGCGCTTCAGCAATTTCAATGTCGGAGGTACTCGTATATACTACACTGGTGAACCTTATATTATTGGACATCTCTTTGTTTTTCTTTTCATTTCTGTGGGGTTGGCATCTGATTGTTCGTTCTATTTCAGGCTTTGAATGCTGGTGGTTTCTCATCATCGCAACCCGCTCCTCACGCCCTTTCTGGAACCAGTGTTGCCACAGGACCTCCTCTTCCTCAACACCTTGCTTTACACCCATATTCTCAGCACACACTTCCTTTGGGCCCGTTTACAAACATGATTGGCTATCCCTTCTTGCCCCAGAGCTACACCTACTTGCCTTCCGCTTTTCAACAAGCATATGCTGGCAACAACACGTACCATCAATCTCTAGCAGCCATACTTCCTCAGTATAAAAACAGTGTTTCTGCCAATAGTTTGCCTCAATCTGCTGCTGGTGTTGACTCGGGATATGGCTCCTTTGGAAATGCCCCTAATGTCCCGGGAAATTTCGCAATGAACCCACCTGCTGCTGCTGCTCCGACTGGAACAAATTTAAATTATGACGATGTTGTAAGGTCCCAGTACAAGGACAACAGCCACCTGGTCGCACTTCAGCAGGTATGCTCTGCTTCAGTATCATGTCTACAGTTTATTTTTTGGTCATGTTTACGTGATTTTTTTGGGGGGGTGGGGGCATCGACCTATCAGCCCACGCAACCCTGAAGGGCATAGTTGCAAAGAAATATTTCACCTGGCTGAAAAGTAGTGGAACCTAAGTTGTGGATTAATAAAGAGAACAGTAGCGAAACACAAGTAATTGATTCGGGGTTCAATCTTGATTTTAACCAGAAGTGTTGTTTTCAGTATCTCCAATTCGAAAGAAACTTTGGTTGAATTGACATGTGTGTTGTCATTCAATTTTCTTTTTCCAGAACGAGAACAACCCGATGTGGCTTCACACACTCAATTCTAGAACAATGTCAGCTGTGCCTGCCAACACATACTACAACTATCAGGGACAACAGAATCAGCAATCGGGTGGATTTAGGCAAGCACAGCAGCCATCTCAGAATTACGGGGCTCTGGGATACCCCAATTACTACCAATCTCAAACAGGTGCAACACTCGATCAACAACAGCAGCAGCAGCAGCAGCAGCATCTGAGAGACGGGCAGCAGCAGCAGCAGCAGCAGCCGCCGAAGCAGTCCCAACTTTGGCAGAACAGCTACTAATCTTATCGCCTCACGGGGGAATGTAATGAGTGTAAGAAAGTGGCCCATGTGAGTAGTTGAATGATGTCTGATATTTGTGGATGGGTTTGAGTGGCCACTGCCCTGTGCCTCAAGGTTGTATTTTTATATCGGTATTTATGATGTTAAGTAGGAACACACGAGTGCTAACTTTGTTAGTCCAACTTTTACGTTAACTTTGGATTTAGTTGCATACCCTTTGCAGAAGCTTTATTCTTTTGGTTTAGTTAATGATTAACCCCCTATCTACATGTACATGTGCTCGTATTTTGGGATGTAAAAAATCAAACTTTGTTGGTTCGATTCGAGAATTTGCAAGTACAAAGAACTCTAATCCTACAAATATAAAGAACTCTAATCAACTAAGGAAAACCAGTCTCCAAGACTCAACCCAATCATGAGGGAAGAAAATGGACAAAGAAAAAAAAAATCACGTTGCTTGTAGTTTAAAACATATAAAGACCAAAAAACCTAATTAAGAAACTGTAAATCATCCTTCTGTACTCCACGAATCAAAATTCTCCTGCGTAGTGTGACTGCTTGCACAACCATTAGAAAAAAAAAAGGAGACTCGAACAACATCAATAGAAAGCCAAAAGATCCACCGGAAGCCGGAGATCGGAGGCCGCACAAAGCGTGGAAGCCAGGTAGACTCATTAGAAAACGAAGATCGGTAGCCGTACAAGGCGTGGAAAGGCGCACAAAGGCGAGGAGAATCTCAGAGGCAAACCTGAGGAGAGAAAAAATAAATAAAAAAGGCAAAACAAAACAAAATCAAAATAAATAATCAATAACATGTAAGAAGTCTTCCCCCATCCTTCTATGATGAGAGGATGGGGGAAGAATGAGGAAGAAATCTAAAGTTTTAGGAGACAGAGAGGATGAAAGAAGGAGGCTAGAGTTTTTTTTTTTTTTTTGGAGTGGGGTTAATTTGTCTAAATTGTTTTTTTTAACTGTATGTAAAAACATACAAATTAATTGATGAACTTCTTTATATTTATAATACTATAAAAAACGATAAAAACGATTTCCTATCTAACTCTGAAAATGCAATTCTCTACTGTGTGAGATTTATATTTACAAAATTTGTTAATTTAACCTACCTTGATATAATATTGCGAAATTAATGAAAAAAAAATATATGCCAATAATAATAAATAAAATAATTGGAGAACTTGCATGTGATAAATTCATCTTACTTAATAATATAATACAACCGTCGTATTTTGTACATTTTCCCGTCCAAAGTTACTTGTTATTTCCGGTCGACATTTGTTAATCTTTTAGTTGGTGATAATCAACGCAAGTCCTCCGAAATTTATGAGTATATTTCCAAATTCAATTGTGTAATTAACATAAATTGATCGCAATTAATGACCATACATATATAATCAAATCAACATAATTTTAC
>JAUEKW010057063.1:0-13257 GCA_032274785.1 Ajuga reptans
GCAAATTTATTTAACACGAAACGTAGTAATTTATTTCACGCCCCATTCTCATGAATTTTCAAGGCAAAATCTGTCTTTTTCTTTCTTTAGCAAAATCCGTATCCTAATCGTAAATTCAGAAAAAAGGAAAACATAAATATAGGGGAAATAAATATTAGACAACACGTCTAGAAGAAAAAACAAGCCTCTCCACAGGAGATATATAGATGTAATAATTTGTATATCTATTACCGGAACGTTCTTCCCTGGCCTTATCAATATTGTCAGTATTTTACTGGATATACGACATATAACAATAAAGATAGGCAAAATTATTTCTTTAAACATATGTCCTGAATCTAATGAAATACAAACAATGTTGGTAGGGGTACATATTTGATCCCCAAAAAAGTAAAAAATTTAATTTAATCTTGTTACTTAAAAATATGTCCAAATTTAGTAATCCTCTCGCAGCCGGTGATCAATTTGACCGAAAATCGTGCCGGTCACATGACCATATTTTTCGGCCTACTTTTAAATATGTGGCACCGGCGAATGACGACACATGCAACTTTCCTGGACAAATTAGTCACCGACGACGAAAAAATGATTAAATACAAATAAATTCCAAAGTTAGGGGAGTAAATTAAATTTTTAAAGAAAAAAATGTAGGAGTAAAAAAAGTTAGGGGAGCAAGATTGTATATTACCTCATCTCTGAAAGATTCTACAGGATGCTTCCCCAAGTCATGTTGAAGTGCAGTGAATATGTGATCCTCTTTCTCAGTAAGCAGAGACAGCAAATTTTGGAGCTGTTTTCTCCTCCATGATTCTTCCTTGGTTTTTCCGCTACTAAATGTTTCCCTTAATTCATTCATCTCTCTATCAAAATCCATTACTCTCTCTCTCCTCTTTCTCTCTCTTCCTAGGTAGCAAGCAAGCTCATATATGTACTGGTGTGTATTTATTTACTCGATCGCTTCAACCACCTTTTTCCATCATCTACTTACTTGGATGCGACTTTCATTAACTTCTCTGCCTGTCCTTTGTCTAGTTGGATGATCCAATCGTTCATTAAAGAAATTGATTGAGATCAAATAAAAGTTAGATGGTTGGACTCGTGGTATATAGGTCTGGTCATAAATGTATTCGAACAATGACTCAAGATGAGAATAGTAAAGTCGAAAAAAGAGTTAAACTACTCTTTCTCTATAACACAAATTCAGTGCTACTCACAGTCTATGGTATAACGATGCTAAAGCTATCGGCCAACTACATATATTTCAGAACTTTCCTAGACTGGAAAATGAGAACTACAATTACGATTGCAATTGTGGGGGCCTTTGAAGAATTGTGGTGGCTCTTTGTAAATGACACATTTTGGGTGTCGGAGCAATCAGTGACGGACCAAAAAATTTAATCGAGGGGCACATCTATAGACGGATCTTGGAGTTCGTCTCACGGGATTAAAAATTTCTGATTGGGGGAAGCAAATATTGTTGTGCGCCCCCTAAATATGTCCATGAGCCTCAACAATACTCAACTCTATAAATAAAATTAGAAAGTATTAACAATTTTGATAAGATCAACAAATTGATTCAATTAAAAAGAAAAGAATAATTAAGAGTAATATTTTTATATTCATTGTGTTTTCTGAAATCTTTTATCTCTATTGTTTATACATAATAATAAATAAATTTATTATTACTAAAACATAGTCAAGTTAAATTAGAATTATTTATTTATTACATTAAGTTGTATTAAAATTGGCCAAAGTACACAGGGAAAATTTCTTTTTTTAGTCCTGTAATTTAGGGCGAGTCCAAGAAAAATTCTGTCTCTTGCGAAATATTAATTTTGGTCCTGTATGTTAGGACATTATTCAATTTGAGGACAAATTTCAGCTGAGATCACTTAACTGACTGGAATGTCTGATGTGGCGTATACGTGGCAACAAAATTTGTGACTTCCGGTGGCTTATCAGATGTGACATTAATATAATGAAGTGTACTGCCACATATTTATCATTATCTAGTAGTAATAGTATTTAATAAACTTAAATCGAATTGAATATGTGCGACGCATGTGACAAATTCTGGTAGGGTTTACAATTTTCGGCGAATTTTGTCCTCAAATTGGATAATATTCTAATATACAGGACTAAAATTGATATTTCGCAGGATATTGAATTTTTTTTAGATTGTTCCTAAGTTACTGGACAAAAAAAAGAAAAATTTCTAAAATAAACATATAAATAACAGCACATTTTTATGGGATGAAAATGAGCACATAGCTCCGTCACTGGTCGCACCCATTCGGACTTGACTAAACAAATTCGAGACACACCAGTTCGAGCTTGACTAAACAAATTTGGCACTTGAAGATAACATGTTTATAAGGTATTATATAAAAGTTTACATCAATTAAATTTTGGTTTTTTATTTTAAAGATTTATTTCACTAAACAATGCGGTGGATAAATTAAAAAGTAAAATGCTAATATAGTATTTAGCATATTATATTCTTCTGTATTATTTAAGAAACAACAATACAAAAGAAGTATACTTTCGCACTATCTTATGGTCGAGTACTAGTAGTCTAGTACCATTATAAAAAATATATATATTGGATAGATACAGGAGAGAGGACAGCGACTAGTTGTAGACTAGTAGTATAGCTCAAGGCTCGCCCTATGCTATCATGGAGAAGAACCTAACTACATTTTACACTTTCCCTACTTTTTCCTTTATGTCTGCCCCTCTTAATTTCCATATCTTGATTGTCTTGTTCGGCCCAGCCCGGCCCACAAGTAATCAGTCTCGATCCAACAGAGTCAAGCTGAACAATATTATGGATAGAGGTAGCAAAATTAGCCCGATCCGATAGGCCGGCCAAGCCTACCCAACCCAGTAGGCCAAAGGTCAGACGAGTTACAAGCCAACCCGAAAAACTTAGTATTTTTAGTGAGATGGACTGAGCTCATTATTTTTTGGCCCAATAAAATTTCACCCGATTGGGCACAACTGTGACGTTGGACTAACGAGCTAGGCTGGGCCAGGCCGCCCGAATTGCCGCCTCAGACTTTGGGTTTGCTGAAAACTGTGACCACACCATTCATTGAAAATCCACATGCATTCTTTAGGATAGGAACCATATCTCAGGCTCCACAACTTTAAACAAATCAACGACTATTCAATGAGAATGAAAATATTTTCCCTATTACAAATCAAGCACCAGTAGTATAATGACCATAAACATCACCATTCCTCTCTACTTTTATTACCATTTTTATTCCCACCACCCCTCACAAACCGCAATTCGGATCTTCTACCACCTTTGGTACGACATCTTCTATAATGATTCAACTTATACATGACATGTATATATGATAACGTCATCAATATATCAACACTAGTCACGTCAATGATTATGTGGCATGACTATTGGAATTGTTGTAGAAGGTGCTGTACCAACGGTAGTAGAAGATCTCATCAAAGACTCAATGACTGTTTAGCTATCAAATCATTGATAAAACCACCAATTCAAATTCTACAATATTGCAGTTTCACAACACAAAACTTGACTTCAATCCTAGTTTGCCGCCTTCCCAGAAAAGCCTCAGGTGGGCAGCGAAGAACCAAAACTTGGAGGGCAGTGCAGGTGTCCTACCACAAGCCAATGGCCTTCCACCAGATCCCTCCAACTCCAAGCCAGATAATAAGATTCACAACCGATATTACGAATCCATAGCCCCACCACTTTGCAAGGGGAACGTAGCCAGCACCGTAAAACACAGGTGCTGACCCTATACCGTAATGGGTGATCCCGCCCATAAGATTGGAAAGGAACGAAAGAACACATGCCCCCAGGTATGGCGGAGTACCCAGTGCAGTAGCTACGGACAAGAATGCTGTAAACATGGCACCGATATGTGCGGCCCCACTTGCAAAGAAATAGTGGGAGTAGAAGTAGAGAAGAACAAGAATTCCAAAAGATAGCTGCCATGACAGCCCCAATCCCCCTACAAACTGCAAGAGATATAAATAATATCAGCGTCAAATAGGACATGATTTGACAAGTATATACGACTTGTATTCTTTAACTAGCAAGGACAAAAACAGCATGCTTCCATCTTGAATGTAAATACTATGTACAAAGATAGTCTAAGGTTGCATTTGGATGGAAGCATTTGGGAGTGGATTTGAAATTCAAAGTAGCAAATCTCTCGTTTGTTGTTTCGATGTCATGGATTTGAAATCCATCAATTTCAGTTTAGACTAAGTTTTAAGGGATTTGGATGGATTTCGAATCCATTCCAACTTGGGTTGATTTGAGATCCTTTCATATCAACTATGTGAATCAATTTCCCTTGCATTTCAGCTCTCTTTGGTGTGTTTGGTCGATTGCAATACATACAGGTCAATATGGCGTTGGACTGTCTAAAGGAGGCCAATTTTAAGATTTGGGAAATATGCTTGAAATGAACTTTTATAAAGGATTATCAAACAAACAGGGTAATGTAACCTTTGTTTTTACTATAGGCTATAGCACCAAAGAGAGCTAGTGTATACCACCATGTTTTGACCACAAAAATGTTCTTGGTGTGTAAAAACTATGCTGGATTTTAATTTGTGAAGCTTTTGGAATATCAATTATGATGCAAGGTAATAATTGGTCTTTCCCTCTAGCACATTATTAAAAAAAATGTCTAGCTCTTTGTAATAATCGATGAAACAAGTAGCATCATCGATGCTTTCCTAAGAACCAAGAAGCATAAAGCAGTAGTCAACGCCTCTGCACCTGATTTAGTATATGAAGTTGAGTGATCTCACATGATGGTGGTAAGTAACTTTTTGGACTGCTATGGATTTGAAATCCCACTTTCATTTTGAACTGATTCTAGAGGGACTTGGGAGGCTTTGAAATCCATTAACTTCAAATTCCGTGCATTTCAAATCCCTCAATCCAAACACTAAGCTCAAGTTACGCAGGGCAGAACCAAGCCTGATTTGCTTTTGCAGGATTCAAATTTTATCACTTGGTAAAAACATCGTAAGCATATTAGCAAAAAATTCATTGATCTGAACGTCGTATATTGCATCTTATATGCTAAGCAGTTTAGAAGATTTGACAGCCTACACATAGCATTAAATTGCACCAGTTCTAGAATCAATATTACCGAACGCGTTCGTATCTTTGTAAGCATCCAACACAAATTAGACATTTGCAGAATTTTGACAAGTCTAGAAGTACCTAAATACCAAAAATCTATTTCAATACTCAACAGTGATCTTTACAAATTTACAGAGAAATTAGCTAAGTATGCCAACGACATCAGCAATATTAGGTCTCACATAGTCACACATATTATAGCATACTTTGGACTGCCAACTGCAGAACATATGGTACTTATTGCATCTTTCTTTATCTTTCTCACTAATGAGAAACAAAATGAGTCTATGGACAAGTGGATAGAATAACTACTGTGAAATACTAATGATGATGGACCTTTAGAAGGTCACAATTAATCGTGAAAAAGAGAGGGATATGAAAAAGGTTTCAGTCGGACACATGGTATTAATTTTGATGGAATCTTTACCAATGGTGAGGACAGATGAAGATGTTATGAACTAGATTTGTTGAAGAAATTACAACCAATATATGTGTATAAAGATTGTATAACTTGATGTTCAGATCGAATTGTTTTGCGTATGAATTGAATCAAGAAATGTAAATGGAGCAACCAAAGGATCCAAAGTGAATGGTGAAAAGGAACCAGATCTACAGATTAGGCATTAAAAGTTTGTAGGGGTTGAAACAGACAAGCCCATGGATGAAGGTGCACAAAATTTTACTCACTCGCTAATGACAGCGACAACAGATTCATCTCTACTCACTGTGTTATCTTGACGAAATTCTGCTATAATTTTTTTTTTTTTTTTTAATTCATATGTTAACAATATGCTGATTGCAAGTCACGACAAGAACAAGATTGACAAGCTTAAGACTTGACAAGGCCTTTGAAATGAAAGACTTTGGACAGCATAAGTAAACGCTTTAGATGAAAATCTAGAAAGATAAGAAGGAAAAAAGTGCATGAAATTCAAATTTCTTCGGATTCCATTTTACGCACCAAAAAGAGGGAAAGGAGAAAAGGTTAAATGGAAAAGATGAGGCTTGGAGGTGTTCGCCTGAACAAAATTTTCATTTCTTCTTTTCATTTTCTTAATAACACTAATGACAAGCCCACACACTTAGGTGATCCACAAACATTGTTCATTACATAACAAGAAGAAGGAAATAGGAAATTCTGACAGTTCCTCAAGCATGAAAGAGATCATAGGAAGCAAGCACTTGCTCAAGGTTGCATAGTAGTGTTCAAACTAATTTATTCTTTTAAGTTTAACATTAGATGAAAATGTCTATTCTCTTTCCCTAACTGGTGAATCTGGCATCCTATCAATATATAATTTGTGAGAAGCTAATACACTACCAACGCTATATGCATTCAAGCCGTGGAATTCAGTGACAAACGTACCTTTACAACAGTTCCGCTGAACCAGGTGATAAGACCGTATTTGTTCAGATAGCCAGCCATTGCAATAAGAGCAGCAAACCAGGTAAGTGTGTCCCAAGCAACTGATTCAGCTAGGCACTCCTTCCATGTCACCACCCCTGTTATTAGAAGAACTGATAACCCAAGAATTGCTGCTGTAACCGCATCCACATTCAATACACTTCCAAATACCCATAGGCCCACCTGATATAAAAGTTGCATCAAGCAAAAAAAATAAATTTCCTGGAAATGAAAAATAAAAAAAATGAAGCAGATGATCCCTATGTTAATTCGATGAACAAGAATCAGACTTAGTAAGGAGTGCTTTTGTTTTCACCTAAACAAATATTCAATAATATTTGTCATACAAGAATCAGAATCAGACTTCACAGGTATCAACCAAGATCATAATACAACACTACATTTTCACAAAATCTGAATCAAGAATCACTTTCAAGAGTAAAGAGGCGCGTTTTGATACCGTAAGCAGCAAAGTTGCGGACATGATAATTTCATTCTTGGACATGGGCCCCATGGCTGCCAACTTCTCCTTCGCAAGCTTAGGCGCATCAGGACTACTCTTCATTGTCGGCGGATAGATAACATACAACAAAAATGGCACCACAATCAAGGACACCAGCCCCGGCACAATGGCGGCCTTAGCCCAATCCATCCACCCAATTTGCATGTTTATGGTGGTTGCTGTCAAATTAGCAGCCAATGGATTTGCAGCCATGGCAGTTAAAAACATGGATGATGAAATCACCGATGTTTGGAAACAGGTGAGGGTTAGCCACGAACCAAGTTTATCCTCAGTCCCATCACCAACATTACTACCACAAGCAGCACATAGGGACTTCACCAATGGCAGAAAAATCCCGCCGGCTCTGGCGGAAACCGACGGAATCGCCGGCGCCAATAGGGCTTCGCTGAAAACCAAACTGTATCCCAGTCCTAAAGAGGAGCTCCCGAATAAAGAGACGAATTGGTAAGCAATTCTGTTCCCCAATCCGGTTTTAATAAACCCTCTAGCAAAGAAGAATGCTAATGCAATCAACCAGGGAATAGGGTCCCCAAATGCCGAAAACGCAGCGGCGAATGTAAGCGTTTTTGTTAAGACACACGCTCCTAGACCCATCAATGCGACGGCTCCGAGCGGCAATGGCTGGGTGATGATTCCAATTATGGTAGCTAGGAAAATGGAGAGCAATTGCCACGCAACGCGCGAAACACCGTCAGGAGCGGGGATAAACCAGAGAATTACTCCGGTAGCAATGGTGGCTATGAGCGGTTTCATCGCCGCTCCCTGCCATGGCTGAGGAGCCGGAGATGCCGGCGGCGCAGCCGCCGTCGCCGAAGCCGAGACGACTGTAGTCGATTTGCGCTTTGAGACGGAAAGCAAATAGGCTGAATTTTGGTTGATTAAAGGAATACGAATCGGAGTACTGGTGCGTAGGGTATTAACAAGTGGTGGAAGTGTTGAAGTGAGGTGGAAGGAGGAGCGCCGCCGGGGTTTTGGTGGGGAGAGAGGGCGGAGGCGGACGTTAAGAGAGGAGGTGACGGCGGCTAATGACGCCATCTTTTCTGATGGCGTTTTCTGGTAAAGAGTTTGCAGAATGTGTGGCTTTCTGGTAAAGAGTTTGTAGAGTTGGGGGTATGTGGACCGTGAGATTGAGATCGGAGGGTGGAAAGGGGCCTTGGAATATACGGTTAAGGTTGGGTCCAGAGGGTTTTGTATTCTCCGGTGCCGGTGAGAGTGCTAAAGTGCGCGTCGCAGCAGTCATCAGTACGTATTCCACGTGGACGCTAAGGAGTGGCTGGAATCCCAGTTTGAAATCAGAAGACGTTGTGGGATCACAAGTGGCCCTGAAAATGACTAAAGAGGGCTTGAGAGTAGCATGTCCACAGAAAGTGGCTAGATAGGGACAAAAATAAGAGTGGACACAGAAGGTTAATCCTGTAAATTGAAGAGCAGAAGAAGAAGAAGATTATGTATGTCTTGGACTCTTGGCGAGTGCAAGATATTGTGGTGGCTGAGATTTTCTGCCCTTTAAAAAGAACCAAAGGTCCATTGCAACGTGCTATATGAAATTATTAACCCCCAAAGCTAAAGTATAAAATGATATATGAAATTGCTCTGCATTTTTTATTTACTTTTTTTTACGAGTTCAAAATATAGTTATTAATTCCATTCTGTTTCAGTAGAAATAGCCGGAACGTTCTGTTCTGGTCATGAAAACAAAATATTTTGGAAGTCATTTTATTTCGGCCAACTTGTAGGCCGTCCAAATCCAGAACTGCCGAAATGATAGCGAGATGACCAAAATTCCCTAGATACCCGAGGTGGCCGGAATGACTTAAAAATATATTTTTGTGTAATTTAGTTTTTTCTTATTTCAAACATATATGTTTATATTAAAAAGAAAGGGTCAAAGTATTTTAATAGACAACACATAACTAATCTTTTGGGTGATTTTTCTCATTTTCTTTCTTTTGAATTTTATGTAACCTAAATTTCAAAGACACAAATCACCAAACTGAACAAATTCATATATGATATGAAAATATTTGTATGGTGTTTAATCAATAGATTATGTTCTTCCAATATTTTAAAGTATGTCTAGACACGTGATATCATATATATAGCCAACACGAAATGCGGAAATACTTCATTGCCGAAATGCTTCGGTATCGGAAAATTTTGTTCAAGTGATAAATTCGGAACGACTGCTGAAACGGTATTGATTACTTTGTCTAAATCTAGATATCGATAATATATTTTTTTAATTTCTATATTCATACTCGATATTAATACATTATTTCGTTACAATTAAGATTTTGGCCTAATGTTTCGTGTTTCTTGATGTTTTGTGTTTCATGTCACTCAAGGCTGTGGCATGGCTACTGATAATCTATTGGGCTGAATATTATAGGTGATAAGCTTTGACAAAACTTGGAGCTCAAGATCGTGGTTGTGGGAGATGAATCCAAAATGACACCTAGAGCAGCTCAAGAGAGTAGTTAATGTTGTTGCAGATTATGAATGTTTGTTTAGGGTGCTGCAGATTGTGCAGCTCTTGTGAACCAATGTACTTATTAGGTAGCTACCCTTCTATATATGGATGTATTGAGCTTTGTTGAATCGAAAAATTGCAGACAAAATATTGCACCATCTTCTTCCCATGTTACCTCACTGTAAGATATGAATCATATTCACCACACTTGTGCCTTTGAGTGTATTCCGTATATATAGTGAAAGATACAATAATCAAATATTACAGAAGATACACAATAGCCTAAATACAAGGAAAGCTAATCAATTAAAGATTACGGAATGGCTGAGGATAGAGCCCGCAACTCGCGAAGTAAATTAGTAGCCCAGACGAGTTCAACAGTTGTGTTGGCAAGAGCTCGATATTATGACTCACAACTAGAGCGGGAGACAGTGGGTTGTTTCTTGGTACTCCAAGAAACGAGATTATCGCCAATAAAAATGAAATACCCATAGGTAGAGCGGCGAGTTTCAACACATCTAGCCCAATTAGCATCCGAGTAACCAGTGAGAGATTCGTGGGAGCTCCTATCGAAGGACATACCAAAATGTTGAGTACATTTGACGTAGCGAAGGATTCTCTTGACGGCCTAAAAGTGATGAATAGTGGGTTGTTGCATAAACTGACTCACCAGGTTGACAGCATAAAAGAGGTCAAGGCGAGTAATAGTTAAATACTGCAATGCACCAACCAACGAGCGATATAAGGTAGGGTCATCAAAGGGGGACCCATCACTAAGAAGATTCAGGGCTAAAGCAAGAGGCATAGAGATGGGTTTTGCCTCTAATAGTTGAGCTTTGGCAAGAATGTCATGTGCGCATTTTGACTGACTAAGAAATAGTCCTTTCTCAGTATAAGTGACTTCAAGCCCCAAAAAATAGTTTAGCCGACCCATATCTTTGATAGGAAACTCGGTATTGAGACGAGAGATAAATGTGCGCAGGAGATCAGCAGCGTTGCCGGTAAGAATAATATCGTCCACATAGACAAGCAAGTATAACACAGACAGGCCCTTGATAAAAATAAATAAGGAGGTGTCGGAATGGCTATAACGAAAACCAAGCCGAATAAGGAAGTAGTACAAACGTTGAAACCAAGCACGAGGGGCTTGCTTCAAACCGCAAAGGGCTTTTCGGAGGCGGCATACATGATTTGGATAGCGTGGATCAACGATCCCCGGTGGTTGAGCCATATATACTGGTTTAGGAAGAACACCATTGAGAAATGTATTATTAACGTCGAGCTGCTATAGGGGCCAATTTTGAGTGACAGCAAGGGCCAAGATAATTCGCACGGGGGAGGTCTTGACCACAGGGCTAAATGTGTGAGAGTAATCGAAACCCGGTAGTTGAATGAAGCCTTGAGCAACTAATCGAGCCTTATACCAATCAAATGTTCCATTATAAAGATACTTAGTGCGGAAAAACCCATTTGGACCCAATAATTTTTGTATTTGGCGGGGGTGGAACAAGTTCCCAAGTGCAATTCGTACGCAGGGCGTCGATTTCATCATCCATAGCGGACAACCAAAGGGGATTTTTAGCAGCAGGTTTAAAACCCTTTGGTTCTTTAGATGTAAGTAAGGCATCAATAAGTCCATGATGACAAAAATCAGCAATGTAACAAGGTTTAGAAATACCTGCTTTTGCACGAATCGTCACTGGATACGTGGGTACAATGTTGGGAGGAGCAGTGGCATTATCGGGCTGCTCAAAGCACTGAGGTGCAGGCTGCGGAGATGGAGACTCGACAACCGGAATAGTGGCATGTGTAATGGGACGAGCGGGAGGCTCGCACACTAAGCAAGGAGGCACAGCGGGTGAGTGGACTGCAGGCGCTGGAGGCCGAACAACTGATGATGGAAAAGAAGTGACCATTGCAGGCTCCAAAAATAAAGAGACAACCAAAGTTGGTAATGGAGGCACAATATTATGTCTAGAAAAAGGAAACAGGACTCATCAAAACGAGCGTGATGAGTAATATTGGTGCGTGAACTGACAGGATCGTAACACTGAAATCCTTTGTATTGGCTGCTATATCCCAAAAAATACAAGGGGAGCTTCGCGGAGAGAGCTTATGTGCCATATAATTCCGTAAACACGGATAGACCCTGCAACCAAAATGATAAAAATTGCAATAATCCGGAACACAAAATATAGAGTTTCAAATTGTGATTTACCATCTTAAACCAAGGATGGGAGCCGATTAATGATGTAAACAACAGTATTGAAGGCTTCAACCCAAAATTACGGAGGGGCATGTGCATGGAAGAGCAGCGAGAGACCAGTTTCTGTGATATGTCGGTGTTTACATTCGGCCCGTCCATTCTGAGAGCGTGTAAGGACAAGACATGTGATGATGGATTTGATGAACGTTGAAATGATCGTTTTTCTCGCATATTCCACGTTCTTATTTTGTTGAGAATTACATTTTTTTAATAAGTTTAGGTGCATTATCGAGCAAACGTGTATTTTCGGGTCACTTTTCCTATTTGATATGATTTGATGCACTTTTTGGTATTTTTGAGTTGTATTTTATAGGATTAAGAAATCCGGAGTGCAAGAGGAGCCGTTCCCACATACCCGTCCGTTCGGGCACATATTTTGAGGCAAAAATAGGTCGTACTTGGGCCAGGGCCTAGTTCGACTCGAAGATCTTTGAGGTGCAAATAAAAGTCATGAAGAAGTTGGGTCGAGAAAATAAAAGAAAACGAGCCAAAATGATAAAAAATAGAAGTGGCATGCGAAGGCACCAGACGGGAGACCCGGCGCTCGAGCGCCGGGTGGCGTGGCCGAGAAAACCCGGCAGCGGTACCACATGCGGTACCGGTTGAGATATGAGTTACGGTAAAACTTCTGCCTCCCATTTTTGGCCCGGGTCCGGTATCCGGGTCGCAGACCCCCTGTTTTTAATTCCGGCATTGCAGTTTTGTATTTCGATCATATCTTCTCCGTTTGACTTCCGAATTGGGTGATTCAAAATTCTACGGAAAGTCAACGAAGAAATATACAACTTTGTAGAAGATATCAAATGCCATTTACTTACTTATTGTTCCCAAAATATTCGAGAAGATGACCCAAGCGACGAATCGAAGCTTCAACTCAACTTAAATTCAAACCGAGCACTCCTTTTGTTATTTTACCTTTGTACCCTTATCTAGGGTTAAATTTCTGCAGATATTTGGAGGGCTGTGAGTGTTGTATAAATACTCATCACCCCCTCTCACTTAAACAAGTTTTGCTTTCAAGTTTACATTGCCTCCCTTTTCATTTTCTTAGTTCTTAGCTTTCATTTTCAGATTTTAGCTTAGGGTAGAAGAGGGTTCTCTTCCTCTTCAAAGGGGAAGCCATCTTTGGTGAATAAGCTTGGTATTAGCTCAAGGATTAGCCCATCAAGTTTTTTGAAGCTCAACAAGGATTCTTCAATTATTAAGCATTTTCTATCTCTTCTCTCATATTTTCGGTTTTTATTACTTTTCTTGCTTAATGATGTTGCTTCTTTGTTGTTGCTTTATTATGGTTGAGTAATATCTTGTTTCCCGAAGCTAGGGAGTAGTCCGAGCTTCGGAGTTGATAAATCATTGATTTATTATTTGATTTCTTGTGGTATTGGCAACCTAGGGTTAGTGTTTGATTAATGTGTGTTGATGTCTAAGGATTTATCGTGTTAAC
>JAUEKW010057172.1:1633-13256 GCA_032274785.1 Ajuga reptans
TGTGGTATTTTACAACGTGAAGTACTAGTACTTCTTATAGAAACCAGAAATCTAACAATCTGAACTTTCGGCGCGCTTTTGATGTCCTGCAGAGGTGGCTTGCTGGATGGTCACCGGGGAAAGGCAGGCCGAGCGAATCAGGAGTCTTTATTTGAGAACAATTTTGCGACAAGACATCGCTTTCTTCGACAAGGAAACTAATACAGGAGAAGTAGTTGGAAGAATGTCTGGTGACACTGTCCTAATTCAGGATGCCATGGGTGAGAAGGTATTCACATTTACCAATCTCTACCTTAAAACAATCTGGTTTTGTAATATCTAAATTGAGATTAGTTGCAGGTCGGAAAATTTATACAGCTGGTATCGACGTTCTTGGGAGGCTTTGTGATTGCATTTATTAAAGGATGGCTTCTTACCCTTGTCATGTTATCATCTATTCCTCTGCTTGTGATATCTGGAGGAGTCATGTCTCTTCTTCTATCCAAGATGGCGTCCCGTGCGCAAAATGCGTATGCTAAGGCTGCATCCGTCGTTGAACAGACAGTTGGCTCCATCCGAACAGTTTGTCCCTCCAAACCTTGTCCTTAATTACACTCTGAGAAACAAAATATGTCTGTTTGTTGCACTTTGTCTCCTGGACTACACTATTTGTTACACTATTTCGTAGAGTAATATTGTGGTTTGGTATGTATTAAGGTAGCATCGTTTACGGGGGAAAAACAAGCTGTTGCATATTATGACAAGAGTCTTCTCAAGGCTTACCAGTCTGGTGTATATGAAGGGTGGGTGAGCGGCTTGGGGCTCGGATCTAATACGTTCTTTTTATTATGTGGCCACGCTTTGGCTATTTGGTTCGGTGCAAAGATGATCTTGGAGAAAGGTTACACTGGCGGTGAAGTGCTCAATGTGATTGTTGCAGTGTTAACTGGTTCCATGTGAGTAGTGCTTCGAAAAACACGTACTATGGTATCATGTTAGAACAATTTTTGTAGTGAGATTGTTATGTCATTGACAGTTGAGGATCTTATGATGTGTTCAGGTCTCTTGGACAGGCATCTCCGTGCATGAACGCGTTTGCTGCCGGTAAAGCTGCAGCCTTCAAGATGTTTGAGACAATAAATAGGAAGCCTGAAATAGATGCATATGATGGTGGTGGGAAGATACGAGATGATATTCGTGGGGACATAGAGTTACGGGATGTCTATTTCAGCTATCCAGCTAGACCAAATGAACAGATATTTGGAGGCTTCTGTCTGTCCATTTCCAGTGGGATGACAACCGCGTTGGTTGGACAGAGCGGGAGTGGGAAATCGACCGTGATAAGTTTGATAGAGAGGTTTTATGATCCGCAAGGTGGTGAAGTTCTGATTGATGGAATCAGTCTCAAGGAACTCCAACTCAAGTGGATTAGATCGAAAATCGGGCTTGTTAGCCAAGAACCTGTTCTTTTTACAGCAAGTATTAAGGATAATATTGCGTATGGGAAAGATGGTGCAACTATTGAGGAGATCAAGGCAGCAGTAAAACTGGCAAATGCTGCAAAGTTCATTGATAAACTGCCTCAGGTCTGTCTTTTGTTATGTCGGAATTCGCAAGTGTATTATATGTGTACTTGTATCTATATCTATATCTATATAATTTGCATATGTTGATTGTGGATGTTATATAGGGACTTGATACCATGGTTGGTGAACATGGAACTCAGCTTTCCGGTGGACAGAAACAACGAGTTGCCATAGCACGAGCGATACTAAAAGACCCACGAATTTTACTCTTGGATGAGGCTACAAGTGCGCTGGACGCCGAATCTGAAAGAATTGTACAAGAGGCACTGGAGAGGATCATGCTAAGCAGAACAACCGTCGTAGTTGCGCATCGACTGAACACAATTAGGAATGCCAATGTGATTGCAGTCATCCACCAAGGAAAAGTTGTTGAAAAAGGCACACATGTTGAATTACTCCAAGATCCTGAAGGGGCGTATTCGCAGCTTATTCGCGTGCAAGAAGTAAGTAGTGATGCAGAAAATGTCAATGGAAAAGAAAAATCAAACATCACTATGGATTCTGAAGTGCAGTCATCCGAGATAGGAAATAGTAGTCGTCATGAATTATTATCAATCGTGTCTGAATCTGCATTAGAATATTCAGATGAAATTTTTAGTATATCATTTGAAAAACCTCCGAAAGTCCCTATTCATCGCCTCGCCTATCTCAATAAACCAGAGCTACCGGTGCTGATGGCAGGAGCTATCTCTGCCATTATCAATGGTGCAACAATGCCTGTTTTCGCTATACTGATTTCTAATGTGATCAAATCATTTTACGAGGCTCCACATAAACTACGTAAAGATTCAGAGTTTTGGGCCATTATGTTCGTGGTCCTTGGGGCCGTATCCTTAATTGCGTATCCAGCAGGAACGTATCTTTTTGGCGTAGCAGGAAATAAGTTGATCAGGAGAATCAGACTAATGTGCTTCAAGAAAGTAGTTACCATGGAGGTTAGCTGGTTCGACGAGCCTCACCACTCGAGTGGGGTGATTGGAGCAAAACTCTCGAGTGATGCAGCTACACTTCGTGCTTTAGTTGGCGATGCACTTGCACAGACAGTTCAGAATCTATCCTCAGCAGTCGTTGGATTGGGCATTGCTTTTGGTGCCAGCTGGCAGTTAGCCCTCATCGTTGTCTGTATGATACCCTTGATGGGTTTGAATGGATATGCACAGATCAAGTTCATGAAAGGGTTCAGCGCCGATGCAAAGGTGATGTATGAGAAAGCAAGTCAAGTAGCGAATGACGCTATTGGGAATATACGAACCGTTGCTTCCTTTTGTGCAGAAGAGAAGGTCATGGATATGTACAGACAGAAGTGTGTAGGCCCTACGAGAAGCGGGATTAAGCAAGGGCTAATCAGTGGGATAGGTTTTGGTGTTTCTATTTCGGTGTTCTTTCTTGTCTATGCTACGAGCTTTTATGCAGGAGCTCGCCTCGTTGAGGATGGTAAAATCACATTTTCTGATGTATTCCGAGTGAGTAATAAATCAGCAGCATCTTTATAATTAGTTACTGGTTTGTTTCCTTTAATACTTATGAGAAATCTTGCAGGTTTTCTT
This sequence comes from Ajuga reptans, assembly GCA_032274785.1. Lineage (NCBI taxonomy): Eukaryota > Viridiplantae > Streptophyta > Magnoliopsida > Lamiales > Lamiaceae > Ajuga > Ajuga reptans. The sequence goes on from JAUEKW010057172.1 coordinate 4,746, forward strand.
TGCTCTAATGATGATAACGATCGCAATCACTCAGTCGAGTTCCTTTGCTCCGGATTCAAGCAAAGCCAAGAGCGCAGCTGCTTCCATATTTTCTATTCTTGACAGAAAATCTAACATTGATCCAAGTGATGAATCTGGCGTGCAACTGGAAAGAGTGGATGGAGAAATCGAGCTAAGACACGTGAGCTTTAGGTATCCTACTCGACCTGATGTCCAGATTTTACGAGACCTTTCATTAACAATTCACAAAGGAAAGGTAAAGTATTTAAAAAACCAGCATCTGTTTCAACCTAAAGAAGCCATTATATAGCACTTCCGTACGAAAACTTTAACGTTGTTGCGCACTTGTTTCAGACGGTTGCGTTGGTTGGGGAGAGTGGAAGTGGGAAATCAACAATTATTTCCTTACTGCAAAGATTTTATGATCCTGATTCAGGACATATAACACTTGATGGAATCGAGATTCACAAGTTCCAAGTGAAATGGCTAAGGCAACAAATGGGACTAGTGAGCCAAGAGCCAGTCTTGTTTAACAACACGATCCGCGCCAACATAGCATATGGGAAAGAAGGCAATGCAACGGAGGCTGAAGTCGTAGCTGCAGCCGAGCTAGCGAATGCCCACAAATTCATCAGTGGATTGCAGCAGGTCAAAACTCACTTACTGAGATAGTTTTCGAACTTCTCTTAGTATTAATCTAATTGTATATCTGTCCCTATTTGCAGGGTTATGACACGGTGGTGGGGGAGCGAGGGGTTCAATTATCCGGGGGTCAGAAGCAACGCGTGGCCATCGCACGAGCTATTGTAAAGAGCCCAAAGATACTACTGCTGGATGAGGCAACGAGCGCGCTGGATGCTGAATCTGAAAGGACAGTTCAGGATGCGCTTGATCAAGCGATGTTGAACCGGACTACGGTTATGGTAGCTCACAGGTTATCAACAATCAAGGCAGCAGATGTGATTGCTGTGGTGAGAAATGGAGTCGTAATTGAGAAAGGGAAGCATGAAACTTTAATCAACAACAAGGATGGATTTTATGCAACCCTGGTAGCACTAAACTTGACCACTAATGAATAGTAAAAATATCAAAATACTTAAGTTCGACTTATATTCGACTTTGTTGATGTTTGAAGCTCATTCATGCTCGATTCAAATAATAATAATTTGATTTTTGTTAGATAATTCAACTTTGATGACACTGATATTTCCTCTGCTGTGAGAAATTTGAGGTATTAACTTTTGCAATCCAAATTGACAAATGGGAGTATTCCTTAAATTCAGTAAAGTTAGTTGATGTTTCTGTGAAAATAATTGCATATACTTAATTGTTATTGACTTTGAGGCCATCTATTTTATTCAATTTAGTAGAGAAGCAGGTATGTAGATTGCTTCCGGTACAAAAAGTAATATATTTTTGTCCAAAGTGATATTTTTTCCATCACACGGGCGTCACACCGTGTGACGGTCACAAGTTTTTGTCATGAATCTGTTGTTGAAAGAATAAACCCCAAATTTTTTTGCAAACCTAGAATAATCTCCAACTGCTAACAAACACAAAATGTTAAAAACATTGGTGTTTGTTAATGTACGGTAACATTAACGAACACCTAATGAATAAGCTCAGATCAAAATTTAAACAACAATACTCGAACAACCTAAAGCTCCGTTGGGCTCAGTTCGGTTCATTAACAGCCCTATTTATACCCCCAAACAAAAAGAATGTCTACTTAAAATAATCTTGCAAGCGATTAGCTTGCATTCCATAAATAATCGTGGTTTTGTTTCAGCTTAATTTTTCTTGCTCAGCTAGGTTACAATTTTTATTTAAAAAAAAAAAATCAAGTAAGAATGACATCGAAGTCACTGAGAGTCCATTCAGCCACTTCATCTTGATCACTAACAAATATCTCTGTTCCTACATCAAGTGAGCTCCATATTCTTCTAGCAGGAGTACTACCTGGATCCTGAAATATTAATTAATATATCATTTATGAGTGAGTCGTGGGTGACAGTCTCACGGTGTGACGAAAAGTGGCGGAACGCCCATACCTGATAGAAGTAAAGTCTACCGGAAAGCCCACCAACGTTGAGCTCCCAGCTTCTCCCATCTCCAACCCAACCATCTCCGGGCTTCGTAGGGTACCCGTACTCGGCCCATATCGGATGGGGTAGCAACTGGACCAACTCTTGGGCTTGCGGATTACTATACGGGTCACAAGTGCTGTACGGCTTCTCCAAGTGCTGCGCGTTGCCTGGAGCACAGTAATAGTGGTAGGCCCCGTAAGGGAAGTTTTTGGTGTCGTTTCTGAGGATCTTGGTGTTGTCAGGGGTGATGTGGTATGGAGGGCAGTTGCCGATGTTTGTTGGGCTACACCAAGCTGGAACTTGTGGGTTTATGATCATTTCGGAGTATCTGGTAACGTCGGTTAGTACATTGCCGTCGCATGGCGAGCCGTTGTTTTTCCAGCAGCTTCCTATATCGATCAAGTAGAATTGGCTCTTGGGGCCTCCCCCTTTTTTGATGTCTAGGCTCAATCTTACCTTAAAATTTGGTGACTCAGGTAGCTGCAAAATGACTATGTTTGTTAGACTCGACGTATGTAGTAGTCCAACTTTACATATGGTGGCACACACACATGACGTGTGATATCATCTTGAATAGATATGTGGTTTGTCACACGTTATGTGGGGTGTAGACACTACCTTTAAGGGTAGCATAGAATTTCACGTTTCAACCTAGTTTGATGAATATTCTTAAAGAAGCATATGGCATAAACATACAACACATTTAGGGATGGATTCAACAAAACATTTTGTGGAGAACTAATCTTGATTTCTAGAAAAGAAAAAGCACATGTTAGGTGGGGACAATTACAAAGGTGTTGAAGACATTTTTGGAGCTTTACAAGTGAAAAAGGAAATAAAAACTTTCCAAAAAGTCCAAGTAATAAATGTTACAGATTGAGTTAGGAGGTTAACTACTCCACTTCATCAACCTAACCTAACCTACCATTCACTTCATCACATGTACTAAATCTTCATAATCATATCTTAATCAATAAGCCTAGTAATTTTGTCATTTCTAACTACAATTACCTTAAACTAGAATGTTCCTAATCAATAAGCCTAGTATATACCCGTAAGGGTTGCCAAGTTGGTGGAGTAGGAGAGCATGGGACTGAAAGGTCACGAGTTCGAATCTCCTTGCCAACACCTTCTTGGTCTGAGCCTGTTCCCCGTCATCAAAATAAAAAAAAAAAAAAATAATAAGCCTAGTATACGTACCGTTTTGAGCATTCCCCGAGTGTCGTAATGATACCCACCCGAATATCCTGTGGTAGCATCAGCTCTAAGGTACAGCATAAGCCATGGATACTTGTTGGACGTCTTCAGCTTATGATTAAACACCCAACTCCCACTCCCCATTTCCTTCTCCCAAACAAGCTCAAAATACGAATCGGGTTTCGAATCCAGTTCATAAGTTCCGTTAAACCCGCCTCTCATAATCCCATCATCGTACAACTCCGTAGGCTGATGGTACAACAACGGCTGATTCATACACCCACTCCCAAAACATGGAAACCTGCCCGGGCTGAAGGGCCCCACTTTTTTCCCATTCTCCGGACAAACCCCTGATTTGGTGTCGTAGTTGCCGTTTTTCAACATTATCATCCAAAATTGCCATGGTTTATGGCCCTCCCAAACTTCGCAGAGTGACCCCAGATAGAGCTCCTTCTCCGCCGCGTATAGGTCTGGGCTTTTTGAAGCTTTTGGGCTCAGCCCCGGAAACGCCGTCCCGATTCCTAGCTTGTTGTCGGCTTCCGACACTTTGTGGATTACAGAACTGTTTGCAAGATCAAAGCAATCAGCGGCTCTTGGACTGCCCATGTGTGGGGCTTCTTCACCAACTTCATTGCAGAAGTTCCAAGCCTCAAATGCCACTCTGAGCCCATCCCTCCGCATCCCGGGATCCCCCACCGCCGACGTTCCACCGCCGCACGTCACAAGAAGCGATATTGTAATAGTGGCACTGTAGAATAAAGGCAGCGCCATTCCCTTCCCTTGGAATTTAATTATCAAGTTCGGAGGCCAGGCCAGGGAAATAAAGCTAAAGATATTCAAGTGCCGACCGACCCCAGTTGAGTATCGCCTCTGCTGCCTGCTCCCACTTTAACTTTATTCATGACGTATTTCGCATCATGTGCATTAACTAACTAATATTTCAAAATCAACCTTTCATTTTCTTTCTATTTTGTGATGGTGTCATGAATAGGGGTGGGAAATATGCCGAAATACCGCACAAAACGTACCAAAAAAAATACTCAAAATACTAAAATATCCGGTATACTAAATTTTTAATACGGTATCGGTATCGGTATCATAATTGTTAAATCTTCGTTATTCGGTATCTAGGTACGGTATACTCAGCTCGGTATGGTCGGTATGCAAGATATTTTCGTTATTTTCGTTATGAACCGGTATTGATTTTAGTGTTGGTATTTTCGACATTTTCGGTATTTTCGGTATTTTCGATATTCGGTACGATTTCGGTATTTGATATTTGGCATACTGAAACTTCGGTATACCGACATTCGGTATACCAAATTTCTCGGTACGGTATCGGTATCGAAATTCAACATACCGAAAAATTCGGTATCAATATCGGTATTGGTCGGTATTTTCGGTATTCAGTATTGATCCACCCCTAGTCATGAATGATATCAGAAAAAAAAAATTAAGAGCATCATTTAATCGTACAATTTTTATAAATTTCATAAAATTTGAATTAGGTTGGCAGAGCCTTTAGTCCTTTTTAGTTTTCGACCTATCCACAATTAGACAATTTCGTTTTTTCCCCTCTTTCTGGATAATTAAGCATATATGAAGGTTACTTCAACGTTACGTATACGGTGTGTTTGGTGATTCGAATCTTCATCTGTTGTTTGGGCTTTGTGATATATTTATTAGTTATTACTATGAGGGCATGTTTACTAAGGCCCACTGTCGACTATTTAGTCCTTACGTGTCCAATGTGTAGTAGCCAGTTTGCAGCTGACTACCTAATTTGCAGCTGACTACCTAATCATCAGGCCCGATATAAGTCCCAATTCGGCCACTGTTCATTGGATTTGAATCCTCCCAAAGGAGGTGGGACAATGACATCCTCCTCTTGTTTAAATATAAAAGACTCCTCTGCCCTTTGTTACATCTGTTAAGTGGCATTTATACCCTCCAGGTAGAGATGCAAGTCAAATCAAATATTTTTAATTCGATTCGTGATTCAAATTCGATTAAGATGATCCGTTTCAAAAAATTCGAATTCGAATATGAATTAAATTTTTGGTACTTGTAATATTCGAATTCGAATATTCGATTCGTTTATATATTATAAACTTTTTTAAAAATAATAATATATATAATACTAAATATCTATATAATATATGAATATATATTCAGAAAAATTTATATAGATAATATATATATTATTAAAATTTTCAATTGAAAAAATAAAATAAAAATAAAAATAGAATATTTCAAAAATAAAAATATATAAAAAAAAACTTTTCGAATCTCGAATCGAATCGAATATATCTAAAATTTTGTTTCGAATCGAATATAAAATTCGATTAAGTATCAAATTTAAATTCGAATATTCGACAATTTTCACGAATTCGAATCGAATCCCTTAATATTCGATTCGATTCGTTTACACCCCTACCTCCAGGTAGGTGTAAATTTCTTTTTTGGCACCGATTATTACGTCTTAATTCACATATTGGAATACAGAAATCAATGTTACAAATTTCCTTCTCTCATCAGATCCCCTAGTCTATGAATCCTGCTTAGATTCTTTACCATGCAATGGTATTAGTGGCCCAGAATATCTCAATATTTTTTATATTATGCGGGATTTTGAGTTATTTTAAAATTTTCTGGGTCTACCGATTTGTTCCTACCTTGTTTTTATTGTGAACGTTACTCGATCTTGTGGTAAATTTTATGTATTCATCGGGGTTTTCAACCTAGATCACGCAATAGTCAAAGTGTGGAGTTGAGTAGAATTTCAGTATTTGATGTTTTCGTAAAACTTTTGAGTGATGCACTAAGGAGAAAACAAATGATGCACTATAAATTTGATGAAGTTTAGTTTGCAGTGGAGTTACACATATACAGCAGCGAAATTGAAAATATGTAGTGTTCAGTTTAATGTGCTATATGCAGACATCATATAATAATTAGTATTATGGGGCAAGAGGGTAATTTCCAAAGACCAACATCTTGTTGGATAGTGTAAACCGTTAAGTATGCAAGGGACTAAATGGGACTTGGCAATACTGGTTGATCACTATCATTGCAGGTATGTGAGGGATTATTTGGCCTAATCAGATAATGAGTGACTCGGATATCATCTTGAAAGCCCAATGAGATATCACAAACTTGCTAGTAAACATGCCCTGAGTCTATACTGTGAACAAAGATAAATTTCAAAGGAGAATGCTAGAGAACTAAAAAAAATAAAAGAAAACATCAAAATCGAGACATAATTGTTCCTCCATCAATGCCTCACATTAAATTGTCTCCAACAAAATTGTGGGTTTTAACAAAATGTTTTAACATCTTGGATGATTTTGGCGCTCGTTACCCATTCAGAAAACAACCAAATAAATACTCTTCCTCCAACAAATTTTTTAATTGTATCCAACAAAAGCCAATAAAATATTTTATAGATGTATATGTAGTTGCATATAAAATAAGTAAGATATAAGATATATTAATTAATCTATTACAGTTTTTGATAGGCTCTGATCGAGACCAGAGCTCAACAAATATAGAAATAATACAAAAAGGATGTACCTAATGAAGAGTCCACAAATTGCTAACGGATTTCTTTGGACTTTAATCTCAGAGAAGCGTGAGGACCTGCAAAACAGAGTTGGGACGGATCCCAGCGAAGATCCTCCGACGCTCAAGTCAGAAATCAACCTTGAAGCAAGGAGAAGTTTTAAGGTAATGTAACAGTGAAAGATGATAGAGTGTAACCTTTTGAAATTAGGGGAGAGGGTATTTATAGTCACTGTTTGCTAGAGCAAAGGGTGTAACCGTAATTTGGCGTGTCCAATAACCTTTCGACAAGTGTCTTGCACGGCATCTCTGTCGACGGCGGTGTCGGCTCCGTACTAGTACTTTTTTTGACAGAGTCAATTAATGAAGTTGTACTTTTGGTCGGGACCGTTGAGCAAGTGACTTGGGATGCACACAACGGCCTTATTCAGCGCTGCGAGGCGCTCTGGGTTTCCTGTCTTTCCTCAGAGCTGACAAGATCTGCCTCTGAATGAACATTTCGGGATGTTCTGAGTGCTTCAGCTCTGATCCTACCAGGGGTCTCAGAGCTGGTTATGAATTGGCCTATTGGGACCTATCAACTACTCCCCCTACTTCGAGTGATGTCCGGACGTCATTCGGAGTATTCTTAAACGGACCAGCTCTGTGAACCAGGGTACCTCTAGCTACATAGGTTCCCTAGTTCACTCAAGTGCCTACTTTCCCGCCTACTTTCGAATTTTGAATTGTTTCTGATCTCATCCGTCCACGTGGGATGGCGGTTTATCTTGCACTATCCTGGCCGCACACGTGGGCGAATCTGAGGTTGTGGCTATTCACCTTCTTCCTTTCTAAATACTCGCAATTTTCAGCTTCATTCCTCATACTGTTCTTCTTCGAGAGCTTCCATTTGCGAGAGAGAGAGAGAGCGAAATTATTCTTTTTTCTTTTGATCTTTGACGGACTTCCCAGGGATTTCAAGCTTTCCTTCGCAAAATCATCAGGTACTCATCCTCCACCTTCTCTTTCGATTCGTTTTCCGGTTTCAAATTATAAGTTCATCCAAACATTCAACCACTTCCGGAGGAGATTCATCTGACCACCATCGAGAGTGGATGGAGGTTGACCCCTCGGTTACTACGTCATCCAACTCTGGTGACAACAAAACCACTCTGTCTGCACCGGATCCGGCCTCGGGAGCTATTTTCCCTTCCCTCGATATTGATAACCCGTTAGCACTAGTTCCTCATAGAGGCTCCTCTAGTGCTGACGTCCCTCTAGGCATTCTACTTCGGACACGACGTCCATCTAGGATCATAGCCGAAGTTGATCGAGTTAGGTGGAACGATGTCACCGAAGATTCCTGGTTTGCTGAATTGGATCTGACCTGGCTCGAGGTGTTAGAGTATTGTGCCTGGTGCACCAATTAGATTGGATTATTATACTCTATGAAAACAATTTTATTGGGAATTATATTAATGAAGGCATTATCCTTTATCTTTTATCTTGTATTATAAGATTTCAGATAAAGTCCTTAGATCAAAATAAGCTAAGGGGCATGGTCACGCATGTGATGGTGATTATGGAATATGCATTAAAGCTTTGATCTTAAATTAGTCCCAAGTCGAAGCTGTTCAAGATAGGACATTGAATAGCTAGTAAGGCTTGTGTGTACGATGAATGCTCG
>JAUEKW010057282.1:2055-13255 GCA_032274785.1 Ajuga reptans
GTTCCAAGATATTACGTCAATAAGTTAGCAGATTGAAACACTCTTTCCAAGTCATCCTCATTATAATCTCAGAATTAAGATCATTATATAATACCAATCCAATCGTCGGTTAGACCAGTGATTTAGAGTCCGCCAACATGTCATCCAGCTATATTATAATACTGAAAACTGGAGACAATAAAATTTACGGAAAGCAAATAATCCAGGCTAACGGTTGAGGATTTCCTGTTTATCACGCAGAGAAACTGTGATCCGTCATCATATTCATACCACACACACACAAAAATCTACAGTTATAACGGATAACAGTAAAGGAAAAACTGAAAAACAATAGTAATGTGGATATAAATTTAATTCAACAAACAACACAGAAAAATGCATGAATCCACCTTATATACAGACAACAGGAAAAATAATGAAATTAACAACAAACAGAAATGATCTGTCATTGTTACAATTTTCTGCAACAAACTTAAAATTCCAGTAGTTAGTTTCAAAATAAACATCCTAAAAGAAGGGGAAAGTTACCCGAATTCGAGAGTGAGATGCATAGCTTGTCTAGGGTTTTGATTTCGATTTGGGTTGAAATCGTGAGGGTAGCGTCGTAGAAAGTAGAAACCTTTCAAATTGGGAATAAATATATTCGGATATTTACCCGCCCCGATTGGGTTATACAGAATATTTCCGCCAAAAGTTTGAAAGATCATCAAAACTCTAATCCGTCCTGAATTTGGGCCTATTAAGTTGGATATCATAAGCCCAAGGTTTGATCAAACTAATGAACAGACTGCCTGAATGTCAAATTGAGTGCCCTGTTAATGAGTCGAGTTGAGCCGAATGTATTGTTGTTCAAACTTGTTTGAAATGTTATTGAGCTTATATTATTATATTTGAATTTATTTGATTATTAATTAAATCGAATTTGAACGAGCCTTAATCAAGTCGAATATGAATCGAGCTCGAGTAGCTCGAGACTTTTTACACTTGTTTTAAGAATTTTTACATATCGAGCTCAAGCTTCAGTCAAGTTTTAGATTTTATCAAATATAAAAGGAAGTTCAAGCTTGTTTGCTATATTTTATCGAATATAGTTTAAACGAGTTTTTAATAATGAATTTCGAATCGAGTATCAAGTAGTTTTGTTTGATTTACAGCCCCGACTTGTGAGCATGTAGTGTACTATAAATGTCAATTAACAGATTAATTGATGTAAGTAGTGATTAGTTGGATGACATGGATGACCGATCCTTCATCTATAGTTCAAGCCAAAACATTTTTGGGGGATGAGCAATATAAGTCAGCCCAAGCATCACCTTAAAATTTGGTTACCATCAGCTTTATATAATGATCCAAATTTTAAAATGGATTCCTTTACTATAGTATCAACATGAATTTAGTATGTTTGGACTAAATAATCTATTTTGATCGAATTATGTAATTTGTTTGAACTTTAATTATAGTTGAAGGACCTAATTTTAGTTTTCATAAACGTCGAGGTCCGTTTGGTATCCTTAATAGGGAAAGATAGCATTATTCTAAAATTTACAAATTGCAACTAAATTTGTTTTCAAATTTAAAGTTTTTATACACTTTTATGGTCTTTACAAATTTGTAGTAAAACTTAAACTAGATTTTATCTATCCTGAGAAGAGATTTTATGAGCTTATAAGTTAATTTTCCAAAAATGTTGAAATCTCATCATATATCTTAAAGATTTATTATGTGGGAAAAAAAATAAAATAAAAAAACGAATGAATTTCGCTTGACGGCCTGAATTAAACGTCGCAAAAAATTTCACAGTAAGAAAAGGAGTGTTATTGAACAAAGATATCATCAAATGTTACAAATGAAGAGCTAAAGAATAGCTAAGAGAACACAATTACATTACAAATGGACTAATGAATAGCTAAGAGAAGTAGTGAGCACCACAAATGAAGGACATAAGCTTCTCTCTCTCTCTCTCTTAGATTAACTTTTTTGCTACGTCCAATCTCATGGACATATACATATATATATATATATATATATATATATATTTCAAATCTTACAGAAAAAACTCATCTGTTTTAAAAAAATTCCTACAGACTATAAAAGATGAGAAAAATGAAGACCAATTTCATCTAAGTCAGTCTGTTATATGATCAGAATGAAATTTACCAAAAATATCGGGACACGATTCCCAGTTGTCTTGTTCCCTAGCTTCCCAATATCCACCAATGTAACGGTATGTATCCGACCCTTTGTCTTTCTCAAACCATCGAGGCTTCCACCCTCTCTCTTGCATCACCCTAGCCTGGTTTCAGTTACTAATTAAAATTCATATGCATAACGATAATGGTATATATGTTTCGAGAATATGTGTGAAATCCGTATTGATATGCAAAGCAGACAAAAAACATTCGAAAGAAACATGCATTCACATGTATAACTAATTAACAATGCTAATATCTGATCCGATAGGAAACTAATGAGCTAAAACAATATTATGTTGGTCTTAACAGCAACAAAAGACTTGTCCCACCATATGGGGTCGGCTATATGGATCATATCTAGCAAATCAAGTTCGATTAAGCCAAGTTCTCTTTCATATTTAAGTATTAGCATATCTACAGTAATAGTTTCTTTCCAACTTTGTTTAAGTTCTTCCCTTCCCGATTCCCATTTAATCCCAGCTAATTATTATCTATTTTCTACCCTCCGTACTAGAGATGTAATTTCAAGTTGATGAATAAAGAACCTATGCAGACAAAGATTATACTAGTTACCTGACGCTGACGTTGCTCTAGACGCAATTTTTCAGCATTCGCTCTCTCATACTCCCCATTTTCCAAGCACCTTTGATCAGGTCTCAGCCTTGAATCTGTTGGGGGTAGCTTGTCCTGGGAAGAGTGAAATATTCAATTCATCATTCAAATAAAGTGATAAGCAGAGACGCGCAAAAGAACTGTTTTGACCCTGAAAATCACCTTTAATCCTGGGGTAAGCTCGTTCATTGTGATGGCAAAGCGCGTCAAGTTATAACGTGTTGAGTACTGCGGAGGCTTGCTACGTCTCCAGAGCAGATGAGATTCTGATGAAGATTCTTGAGCTTTTCCTTTGGAGGAGCTATCTCCAATGATATAATGCATGCTGTCATCCCATTTTCCGAACAACGTTGCTACTGTCTTTCCACTTTTGTCTTGGACAGTTCCTTGCACCTGCAATGTATACAAAAGTAAAGTTAAAGGCAAAAAACACTTCCCTCAAATCATTCCGCTCATGGAACGTAGAAGCCTTTTCAAGATGAATTTCATATATGCAACATTAAAAATGGTTTTATAACTAGTTTGAATTCTTATCTTCTGTACTTCATTAGCATGACATTTCATGTTCTAGAATTCAATGATTTAAAATATATGCAACAATATTCAACTCTCACCAAATAATTCCATCGTGCGTTTTTTATTTTGTTTGGTTTCACGTAATTGTTTTCTTTCACAGAACACTTCTCTTTCAAACAGTAGAAGCTATAATCCAGCAAGTGATAACAGAAACAACTCCCATTCCTCAAGAAAATGCAAAAACCACCTAATTTTAGATAGGTATAATAGAAATTGCAGGAAAGTGAGAGCACCTGATGAGGATTTCTTTCTATGATAGACTGCTCCTTGAATTTCAATCTACAAGAGTAATTCTGGTTTCCTTCAATCCGCATAGTACCATAGTGGTCACAGTATAATTTCCCCAGAATGAGATTGTATATAGATGTTGTTACCTGCCATAACTCATAACAAGGAATCAGCTACTCTTCTGAAACAAAACAAAGTAAATAACTCCAACAATTGATGAGATACCTTGCTCCATTGGAAGACTTCTCCATCATCAAATTCAACAGTTAGAATACCAACTGGATCAACTTGAATAGACCGACCCCAAAACTTGCTTTTCAAATTGCTATCACCATAAAATCTCCAACCTGTACCCTCGCAATGGCATGCTACAATTGTGGGGTGATGACTCACCTGATCCAAAGACAGCGAGGACTTGCTTATTTATAGAAAATGCATAGGTTTTTCACTTTTCAGTTGTCACTCTTATTTAGATAAGAAGAGGTCAAATTTTCATTTTAAGAAATTATATATGTATAGTAAGTATAGCAATCATAGTTTTGAAAAATAAAAGCACAAACAGTTTGCTCCAGGTTATAAGTCAAAACCTTCTCTGAGAAAAATTTTAGGCCTTTATCTGGATAATCAGCCTCGTAAGTCTCCCCTAACAAAGGATTGAAAGGTTTGCAATTTCTTCCTTCTGTAGAAGCATATCCAGATACTGCAAATGCAGCTACATTTATAATCCTCATAAGGCTGTTACCCTATAAAGAAATAAATAAATCACAAGTGAGTTGCTAAATGGGGACAAATTTGAAGCATCATGTGTGGAAGGGCATTCACGATTCAACCTGCAGATAATGAAAATCATCATAACTTCACTAGATTTCAAATGCCAGAATAAGAACATCATGGTAAGACCAGTGAAAATGACAAAAAGTGAAAATACATTGAAATGCTGATGTGTATCAACATAACAAGTTCACAAGGCTTTAGATTAATATATGTCAAGAGCTCCAATATACTTGGTTGACACAGATCAACTATGGGAAACATTACACCAGAATGCAAGAAGTGATGGCAGAACTTCATGTTGAACCAAAAGATGAACTACTATCGGTCTTCTGCACAAATATCCCGATCTTTTTTAAACCCAGAATGTTCCAGCTCAAGTAATCTATCAAACAAAAAGGATGAACAACTATCTGTCTTCTGCAAAAATATCCCTATCTTTGTGAACCACCCCGGAATGTTCCAGCTCAAGTAATCAATGAAGTCTCCTACTTTATTTGTAAATTTTTCCTGTCAAAATTGTTATTATTGTTGTTTATTTTATTCGTTCTTCTCTACGGGTACTAGAAGGCTCCTCTGAGTGCACAAAATAATCTTCAATTGGATTCTTTATTAGTTTAGGTGGCATGTAGGTGAACCAAATTCAACTCCCAACTCCTCAAAGCTACATAAAAGCAAATCAAAATTGAAATATCAGAAAACATTCTGTACGCAAACGTACTTCTATTATGCTTATCTATTATCTGAAATGTAACACAAAGTGCGCGATGAAATTTGTGCATCAATCAATTTGGAAGTACCACAATATTTTGAAACAATGTCCTAGCAAAAAAGAATCCCTACCTGCTTTCCCCATTCATAAGCCCGATCAAGCAGATATGAATATTCCACATCTTCAAAACATTTCTGCAGAGAAGAGAGAGGCTCATTGAAGTAGACCGGGAGACATACTTTTGTAAGATCCTTCCCGATGTTGTCTTTAATCATTGACCATAAGCTGACTCCCTTCTCTTTCTCAACAGGGTCAGGCAATTTTCTTCGACGCTTAACATAAGGGAAGTTTGTTCCAGCACTTTTAATGGCAGGATCAATACCATCCTCAGGATCGAAAGCATGAAGTTCATCATCGGATGAAAAGGACGATAATCTGAAGTCGGACCCATTACTTCTAAAAGAGCTTGAAGAAAGAAAATCTTTGGTGTCAAAGTAAGTATTGTCTTCTTCATCAGTGTCTTCCTCTGCTGCATCTACTCTTTCATTGTCATATTCAGACTCACTGGCACTTTCTGCTAGAGGCATAATGAAGGGTATTAAGATGTGGCTGTATTTATTCAAAGTACAAATGTGCACATAGAAGAACCCAAAATGTAATACAATGCAATCTTTATTCTTTACCATACCTATTCTTATGATTATATAATGAAATTTGTAAAGAAGGTAGCATTTGATTCCAAGATACGGCCCCAGAAAAGAGAGAAAAATAAGGCTTGGCAGTATTAGACAATCATGGTTTGCCATCTTCCTAGTATATATAACAAACTAAAAGCAATGCAACAGAAACTTGTATCCAAAAACATTGATGTGGTCTCAATTTCTGTAGCTTGGACAAGAGAAGATCATGATGAGGCTTTTATGCAATTATTATGTATACCAAAAGCTAAGTAGAAAATATTTGGAAGCATACCACTATACTTATCTTGCCTTGATCTGGAGGATGCTCCGATTTCTTTCCACTGTCTCTGGCTCTCGTCGACAACTGTATCCTCCAAATCAACTTTTTCTGTCTACACATATAGCAATCATGTTTTAGCCGAATAGGTAAAAAAACCAAAATTAGTTTAAGGAAAAACCAAGAGCCTCTACACTATTTATCAGCATGGGCTCAAGGAACACTTGGATTTTGAACTTAATAACTGGATTAGTATAGAACACACAAGTGTCAAAAGAGTTGAAAGGAAAAAATAACAACCCATGCTACCACAAAGAGCAAACATAACTAAAATAAACACATAAAGCAGCATATCAATACAGAGAGGCAATCTAAAAATAGATTGCCGGGAATGAGGCCTGACGATGACCTAATAGCTGAAGATATGATACAACGGGAAAGGAACAGCCGAACAAGCGTTCGCTTGCTCTGCTGCCAAGCATGAGTGTAATAGAAGTATACTTGGTGGATTTGATGCAGCTCAAAGAAGAACCACTTATAGCACAATAATAAGAAACCCAAAGTAAATAATTCTATACTAGCTTCCCTGAACACAATCAGATACAAAATTGTTCTTAAGAATATGATGGGCAACAATAATGGACGTGTTCATTACCTACTAATTTCGAAGACAAAGAAACTACCATGACCGCCTGATTAGCAAACAATTCCAGAAACACACCAACTGGCATAAAATTATGTTTTACAAGATAAGACTTGGGACGGTTGGAATCAGTTTTTCTCAACACTAAAGAAGAAATACATGAAAGAGGATAAGATATGCTATCAAGGAGGAGTCAGTCCTCACACATAAATACATATAAGTACAATAAAAAAATCAATCAATTATATTACAACACAAATTAACAAAGACAGCAAACAACTTTACCCGTCCCAGCTTATTAAAGCATTTAAAATCAACAAAGTTAATCGAAGGACCACCAGTGGCTCATCATGGAAGAAAATGAAAAATCCATATATGAGAAACCTCAGTATCAAATTCTTCATCTCCATTGGAAGACACAAGGATGAATACTGGTGCTAGTAAACAATAAACACCGCAGCTTCACCAGCTTAAAGGCATGGAATCGCCATCCAATCAGAGGGTAAAAAACCTACTTTATCAAGCCAAACTAGAAAATATTTAAATAAGCAGTGATGGGCAAAAAAGACCTTGGCTAGATTAAAAGTTCCCTTTTGTGCATCCATAGTTGCATGAACAAGCATGAAGGACCCTTGAATTGTAAAATCAGTCAGGCACATATTTGCATTTGCTTGTGGGATTTGCAGTTTACGCTAAAAATAAATTTATTGACTGAGTATCCATCCCAAGATTCTCAGAAACCAAAGTCCAAGTACTTTTAGCTAGAAGACAATAGGTGGCCTGCCCAATAGGAGACCTAAATCCAAATTATGTGTGCCCTCCCACTATTTTCACCATTATACAAAGATGTAGCGACGGAGTTAGTAAAGCAGGAGAAGAAACTATAATATTTCACATATATTCTTGTCATAAATTTGTAACACACACACACACACACACAGAGAAGCAGAAAAAGGTGCTTATTTAACTATTAAATAGAATAATAATGAGTACAGTGACATTCAAGAACCAATTTCAGTTCAAAGAGATCTATACAAAAGAATATGGAAAAATAACCAATACCGTCAATCTACATTGCACAATTATAAACCAGCCACTCAAAAGTTCAAGCTACCCACCTACAAAATCTAGGGATAAATCTACAGCACTTTAGCGTGCACAATTCTTTGAAGAAACTAAAGAATAACTACGAACTGAACTTGTAAGAGATGTTCTACTAATCTTAACATGTACCTCTAACTGTCGCACTGAGTCCATGAGCAGCCAATACTTCTGTTTCAAGAGCATCAACTGATTCTGCAATGAAGAAAACTCATTCCTCATAATCTGTTCGATCTCCTGAACGGCAGTGTCACTTACCCCTTCTTCCAACAACCTCTCCTTCACCTTTTCTGTTGATAAAGCTAGGTTGTCCACAGGAGCCATTAACTCACTGTTTGACATTCTTGGGAACATGTCCTTCACAGTCTGCAATACTTCCACCCATGTCACTTTATCCTCTCTGGTCTCAGCCCTTAAATGGAGCCTCTTTGTCCCCGTAAAAATGGAGAACCGCCTATCATCTGATCGAGACTCTCGAATAGATGAGACCTGAACAAAGACAACTTAAATTAACTTACCAAACCGATAATTATTTTGAATGTATTACAAACATATAATCAAATATAAACTGACATGAAAAATGAATTATTATCGAAAATACTCTACAATTATGGCGCAAAATAACAAGAATGCTATGTCAAGAAGTAGTGTGAAGTTATAACATTCTTCAGGGCCAAAACAAGGTCTATTCTCTCACTCCTAAATAAGATTGAATTGTAAAGAAGATAAATCAAGTCAATTGAACGAAATAAAACAAAAAATTACTCAATCCAATGGAAAATCAACTAAAAACACTGCACCTATATAATTCTCAAGATTAAATCCAAACAAACCACAATCCTCACTTAGAATCCCAATTCATAAATCAAACTACTCCATGGAAAACACGGCATACTAGCGAACACCAAGATTGCTGATCAAATACAAGTGAAAAGGATCAAACCTTCAAATGAACTTCACCAACAGGCTTTCGGCTTTTCGGCGACGAATAGCCAGTCCCATTCCTAAGGTGATGATTGCTACGGTGCCGCATAACCCGCCTCATCGATTCATCCCCAATCACTCTTGATCCTTTCTCCGTTTCCTGATTAACAACAATCTTATCCGGCCCATGGATCTTATAGTAACTCAACACTCCATCTTGCAACACAAACCACCTCGGCCTCCAACCTTTCCCATAATTCACCCACTTATACAAAATCCCCGAAACCCCATCCCCCATTATGTCATTAATCTTCAATTCCCTGCTGTGATGGTTCAGGCTATGATTATTGCTGCTGTTGTTATTCAAAACACTGTGATCCAGAACGGAATCGCGCGTTGACGAAGCCCTCGAGATCGCCGCCAAATTTGAACTCCTGATCAGCGGATCGAACGGCGACGACGGAGCCGGCGGCATCTCGGAAGTGTTGATCGTCATTGGTGATACGCAGCAGAATGGATGCATTGGAAGAAGATTAGCATAACTTAAAGCTTTCAGTCTGAATCGTATTCTACGTACTTGATTTAGATCCAAAAAGGATGAAGAAAATAACAGTGCAACCAATTATGGGGTATGTGTAGATATAGATACATGGATTGTGTATGTATATATTGGATAGGAGATTGATATTGAATTGGGGGAGAGAAGTTAGGGGCTACACGGAGAGTTTTCCGGTGGAGATGATGACTTGGAGGAGGGGGGTGGGGGTGGGGGTGGGGTGGGGGGTGTTTGTTGTTTCAGTTTTTGGTCCGGCTGCAGAATGTAGACTAAGACTTTAGACGAACGTGTTAACGGGGGGAGTAGAGGATTTTTACCCAAAAAATCACCCGTTTCATTTATGTGTTTCATGTATTTCACAATATTTACGAAACCACGTATATACTTTAATACGTGTGATTTATTAAATATTAAGTAATAAAAAATAAAATCGGTAGTAAAACTGAGGATTCTAATTAAATTTTTATGTTGCTCCTCTTCTTCTATTTCATAATTTCCACTTTCTTTACATTTTAGGAACTTTTACTTTTTGAGGGTTCACGATCCCTAACCTGATATGATAATGTAAATTTGACTCGATTAAAATTTATTAAGAGAAATTTAAAACCAACCTATATAGATAAACATGATCAATCTGATTCTGATTCAAAATCAATAATTTATTTTAAAATATAATAATCATACATTTCAAATAAAATTTGATATATAAATCGAGGACGAATCCGATCCGACACTACAAATGCCACCCCTAGATATTTTTAGAGGGAAATTTTATTTTTTTATTCTTTATTTTTCCTCTTTTTATGTAATGTATTATGTATGTATATGTATAGTGAATGTGATTTTACAATAATTAATGCAGGTGATTTTTTACCTTGAGTTTTTTTTTTTTTTTTTGCACCGACTAATTAGCATCATCTTTTAAGACCTACCAAACAATCCCTTAACTAAATATGTCATATATTCATTTCTGATTATATATATATATATATATATATGTGGCTTGAAAAGCATTGCTATTGTGGTATACACCATACATTTTGTTTATATTGTTTAGATATACGCAGTGGCGGACGTACATAGGGGCCAGGGGGGGCTTGCTACTATATATATGTATATTTCGATCGATTTTAATATAAATTAATTAAATTAAATAAATAATTGTATTGTTTAACTTGAATAAATATTTAATAGTAACAAGTGGATGTATTTTTAAGCATTATGGTATATAGGGATTACATTAGGAATAAAACATAATATATGGGGATTATAGAAAAAAAAAATATAAAAGAAATTAACACTTAATTGTTAACCTAGTACTAAATTAGGCCCATGAGGACCAATAGACCTAAACTCGAACTCACGCAAAACAAGCTCAAATAATTTAGTACCGATCAAATAGGCCCATAAGGACCAATAGACCAAACTCGAACTAACACAAAACAAGCCCACTTCTTTTTTCTTCGGGGGCGCTGCCCCCAAACCCCGTCATTAGGCCCCCTAACCGTAATTCCTGCGTCCGCCACTGGATATACGTTTCATCAAACTTCCTTAAGTATCGATTTAGTAAAATGTGTATCATTTTCTTTTTCCAATAAAGCATCTATTAAAATATGTATCATTAAGTACTTATATATGGTATTTCACCTTTATGATATAGTATGGATAAATAATCCAAATAAACTTTTAAAGATATTTGTTTCGTATTTGTTAAGTCATAAAATTGTGAGAGATTTTTGTCACAAAGATTTGGCCTAATCCGTTGGTATGTTTGTTCGCAGGAAAATAAGGAAAAGATGTGGAAGGCAAATCTTGAAGATCTTGGAGATTCTAGGGCAATTAGGAGAAGGGTTTTTCGCCTATTTATTCAATAAGTCATCAGCCGCAATGAGGTATCGAATACAACGCTAAGAAGAGCAATCTCAATA
>JAUEKW010057392.1:0-12685 GCA_032274785.1 Ajuga reptans
TCTCCCTCTAAAAATTAATATACTATTGCTTTAAGATGTTTTTTTTTTTTTTTTTGCAAGGTTTATTTTATCCTTTTTTTTTATATGTTGATCGACATTTGGGAAATTTATATAAGATGACTTTGGTAGCCCAATAACCCTAAACCATAACATAAATATGATGAACCAAGATAACCTGAAGTCCAAAATAAAAAAAAATAAACATAGATATAAAGAATTCATATATATATATATATATATATATATATATATATATATATCTCAATTCAGTTGTACTGGTGATGGTGATTTATTGATTTATTTTTTAAAACTGAACCGAACTGAATTAACCGAAAATTATAAAAACAAAACTCAGAAAACAATTATTTCAATAACCAATTCAAATAGTAAATTTCAATAGGTTCGGTTCAAACCGGATTTTGCTCGCTCCTAACCATACAAACATTTAGTTGTATGTGGGGAAACTTGATTACTACTACTATGAGAACAAAGCTTGCTCAACACGACCCATTGGTCTAAAATACCAACCCCACCGCCTTCCATATTATGTACAATGCTGATCAAAACAACATATCCCAAAAAAAAAAAGGAACATACAAGCATAATAAATCAATGTTGTGATGAACATGCCAAAACACAGATAGAGCAGCTAATATGACACTCTGTACATCCAATGTCAAGATATCATTTGCACATTAATCCCACCTGCATTTCCGTCACTTCAAGTCGAGAGGTTGCACCTCATTCGATTCACTAGTAATTGACTCTGAATTTCCATAACACTTGAAAGTTACATTATGAATTGCTTGCAGAAGCATACGAGGGAATTCACCTGTTTACCAGCTGGTTTGCAATGCTTTGAACATGTTTCAAATTGTATAACCTCTTTGCAGTGTCTTCTTCTTTATGAATGGCAATATTTAGGTGAAAGAATAACTCTCTGTAAGCCTTCTCAACATCATTTAATTTTTTATTAACAAAGCCATCTGAAAGTCCAGAAGCATCTGCTTCTGCATTTTCTGACTCATCGTTGGCCATTGAGCACTTCTTTAGCAGCTTGTTTCTTTTGGATACCTCTTCTTCCAATCTTGTTGCCATCACAATAGCACGTTTAATGCTAGATGGAGGTAACTACATTCAAGAGCAAGCATGGGTAAATGTGGAAGAAATCTTTACAATAACAAAAATCTAAGCTTTTTGATCCCCTGCTAAGTGAAGACTATATAGATCATATCATGTCGTCATGGTTGGTCGAGACACATTCTCTCATTAATATTTAAGTATAACAGTTTCTTCTTCCACTTCTCTTTCCAAGTCCTATTACGTCTTCCCCTTGCCCTTTAGATTCGAGTTAAAGATTCTCCACTTTCTATCTGCCATACTAGTGTATCTAAAGGTCTTCCAACACATCCAAACCATCTTAACTTGTACGTGTTTTCAACTACTGGGGCTACCTCCACCATCTTTTTAACATTTTTTATTTCTTCTATCTAAGTTGGTGCATCACACATCCATCTCAACGATTGCATCTCTGCTACCCTCACTTTTTGTTTGTATTCATATTTAGTCGCCCAACACTCAGAATCCTTAAAGTACTACTATATTTATGGTTGTTTATAAAACTTCCAATTTTTATCCTCACGATTGAAAAAATTACAGCAGACACACTTCGCCATGTGTCCCAGCCAGCTTGAATCCTATGCATAGCATCTTTATAAATCCCCCCAATTTCCTTCATGATATATCTTTGGTATTTACAACTTTGAGCCAAGCTTCACATTTATCCAGGGGTAAAAAACAAAAAACGCTTCCCAAGTTCGGCGCTTTGCTGTATCATTTTATAATATTTGCAGTTACCATATAAATCACACATGTTAGTTGCAAATTGCCATCTGGAGCACATCTCAGCCGTTTACAACTGAACACATGTACATCAATCAATGGCTGAGATGTGCGTCACATGGCAATTTGCAACATGTGAACTTCATATTGTAAACTACAAACACTAGAAAATGATACAACAAAGTGCTAAACGTTCTATACTAGGGAGGTTTTCTTTTTTTTACCCTTTAGCCTATTACTAATACGATTTTTTCATACATTAAACTTTTAACTCTACTTAGAATAGAAGAGTTTGTGAGGATAGGTTACTTTCCCAGACAAGTTTCACGAAAGGAAAGGAGGGAAGCTTACGTGTGCAAGTTGAGCAACTTTGAAACCAAAACTTCTCTCAGAAACACCTGGCACAAGTTTGTAAAGATAAGTTACGTCACCATGATCCACACTATCCATCTCCAGGTCTGCATTGAACTCCATATCAGTCTGCTGTGGCGTCATATATGAAACATGGTATGCTCCCACAGAGCCTGGAAACTCATTTCTGATGCCAACTATTTCAGGATAGTGACTAACGAAGAGGAGCATGCATCTTTTATGCTCTAAAAAATAATGTAACGTAGCATAAGCAATGGCCACACCGTCATGAGTGCTTGTGCCTCTCCCGAGTTCATCAATTATGACCAATGAGCGGGATGTGCAATTTTGGAGAATGTGAGATGCCTCACTCAGTTCTTCTAAGAAAGTGCTTTTGCCAAGCTGAATACTATCGGAAGCTCCCATTCGAGTGTAAATGCCATCCATAACATGCAATTTCGCTGATGATGCTGGCACGAAGCAACCAACCTGTAGGAATCAGAATCACTTTTTATGGGGTTTTACCAAAGCGATTTTCTTTAAATCTTAATTATGATTTAGCAATTTCTATGTGATTATTGCCTATATAACTCCGGAAAATGAAAGGGATAAAAGAATTGTTAAATCATAACTAAGATTTGAAGAATCCCAATGGAGCTGGTTCCAGCGGCACGAGTACAAGGAATTATTCAATTATATGTAACCTTGCAAATCCAAGAATCCAAGATTC
This sequence comes from Ajuga reptans, assembly GCA_032274785.1. Lineage (NCBI taxonomy): Eukaryota > Viridiplantae > Streptophyta > Magnoliopsida > Lamiales > Lamiaceae > Ajuga > Ajuga reptans. The sequence continues at coordinate 2,924 of JAUEKW010057392.1, forward strand.
TGAAAATGGAAGTGTGGGACATTAGAAATTTGTTTCTGAAGAGTATATGTTTGTTAAAAGTCCCTCCCTCCCTCGGTCCCTCTCTGAGTGCCAGGAGGGTGTAGGCTATCTGATCTACACAATGATCATAGATACTTGATCTGTTGCCTACTCCATCGAGCATCCAGGTCTACTTTTACCCTTCTCTTTTATTTTACTTTTTACTTTATCTGGCTTAGCAGATCATCTTCACCCAATCAAGAAAAAACAATTAGAGGAAAAAAGTTAAAGGAAGACAACAGGTGTCCTTATCCCAATTCATATCTCGTTAACAATTGCAAAATCAGAACTGACTCCCACTTAAACATTAATAGCCCAATTTCTTTCCCCAGCATCATCCTGTTTGTAACACACCAACGCCCACTTACCATTCCATCTTTCTCTCTCACTTATTTAGAAAGAAAAAAAACAGAGTAAAAAATGTCACTAAATTTTGTGCCCTCCTTTGAAAAAATGCTGTTTTTTTTATTTACAAGATTCCTTAAACATGGGTATCAAGAGCCATGAGTGAGAGTTGTAAGCATTAAAGTTTTAGGGTGGAAACGATTTAGAAAATAATAAGCAGATCTGGAGAAACTTGGGCAGTAGGAAGAGGCTGAAACATGGGAAAAAATGAAGAAACCAAGGATAAAGAAACAGTACCAACCATAATAAGTTTTCCAGCCAATGACCACATGAAGGCCACATGAACTCCACATGAGAACGTGATGGAAGAGGAAAAAAAGAAAAATAGAAGATCAGAAGAGGCCCAGGTTTGGTCGGGAAATTAAAGAGCCGAGTTTAAGACCTAAATAAGTATCTACTTTTTCCATTATGTTAATTAAAGAGCTAGGGGTAAGATCTAAATAAGTCCATATAACAGCAATTACAGATTTACAAAAATAATATATAGCTAGCCTTCCACTCACATACGTCTTAGTGTTCCACATCCAAAAACTCAACCCACTTATTCGCCAAAAGCCATATAAAGAAATGATGCCATCAGTAAAAGCAGCCACGGAACAGAAGACTAGTCTCTGAAATCACTGTTAGCTCCAGAAAACAATTCAATTTACCACTCACTCCAGAGATTTCACAGAATCTGCTAACATTATTATCTTGAGCAATATTGAAAGGAACGTTGCAACCTGTAGCAGAAGGTACATTGTCGTATAACTTAATTCGATGACGAATTCTTTCAAATATCAGCAATCACACACTATGTTGAGTTACTTACATTGCAGGCCCTGGCCATTGTGTTAACACAGCTAGGCTGCAGTGAAGTTCATGAAGGGAGTGACAACATAAAACACATATAACAAGTGCAGATCAGTAGCAAAGAGGTATATTCATCACATAAACTATAACAGAAAGGAGTCTGAAGGCATATGGTTCCTTGGGTTGGGGCAGAAAGTTAATATGTACCTGAGCCATGAGAACTATAAGAGCAACTTGACGTATATAGCAACTCTTTCCACCCATGTTTGGTCCAGTAACAATCTGACAGTATTGGCCATCTGCATGCAAATTTGTATCGTTTGGAACAAAATTGTCTTGCAAAATATTCTCCATAACCTGGAAAGAATCAAGAGCAGAAGCATTAAAGTTCAGGATCAAATGGGATGTAAGGATAAGAGAGCAATTAGATTCTTATCCAAACAAGTTACTATTTTCTTTTAAACACACACTTCTAAGAAGAGCTTCAAGTGGAGAAAGGAACACTATCAGAGTGACCTATACCATTACATACTGTTTTAGTAACTAACATATTATCCCATACATAGAGCTTTTAACAAATGAATCATCGCGTACAAACCAGAACGGATATCCAGGGCAGCATAGGCATGAAGCTTTGTGTTGATTATTTATTAATCTAGCTTATATCAAAAGTGCTTTATTTGTAAAATCCAAGGTACATGCATAGCCTTAGGAAACAGAAATCACAAATAATCACATGGAAAAAAGTTTCTGTTCTTCAATTGTATTTTTAATCAGGATAAACACAGTTACAGTACAAAAGTTACAATCAAAGCATCAATATACCAGGAGGAAAATGGCAACTGTAACAGTAAACATCTCGCCTAGCAGGCTAATATGCCCATGTATTTTGGAAATTAGAGTATCTGACCCGAAAGTACAAAAGAGCAATTAAATATTGTAGAGTAAACAAAAGAACAGACATGCACACTATGAATTGGCACATCATTATCAGGGCTCAAAGGTTAAACCTCAATAAAATTTACTGTATCATGTATAGTGATTAAAATAGATCATAGATGGTACCCTCTCTCTCTCTCTCAAGGGTGGTTAGGGGAGGGGGCACAGAGAAAGAGAGGAAGGCAACTTGATTGAAAAATATCAGTTAAGATGTAGACTACATACAGGATGTCGACCGCATCTTATGTTTATCTGAACAGGCTCATCATCACTTACAAAAACTGGGCGAATATAACCCTGCAATAACAAAGACAAGATGATTAGTGGCACAAATCATCAGGAGAGGTATATCATTCAACTATTGTAATTGTACCTTATTCCTGGATAACACAGCTAGAGAATATAGGCAATCGATCGTGGCTAGTGCTTGAACAGTGGCCTGAAACTCAGAATAGCATCCTCCAAATGTTTTCAGAAACCCATCCCAAGTGGCTCGGCAAACAATAGAGAGCTCCTCGTTTGCCAAAATTAACTGGTCTAAAGCATTCAATACTTCAGGAGGGTGATACCTTATTGTTTTCTTTGTGCTATTAACTTTAACCCAATCTGCTGGTACCTTCACATCAAGAGATAGCTGCAAACATAATTTATGTATAAGCAAGTAGATTCAAAGACTTAGACCAAGACAATTATAAAAAGTAAAAAATGACCATTCCATCTAACTTAAAATCAAGGCAATTGAATTAGGTTTTGAAAATAGAATTACAATAATAAATACATGATAGTCTTTAACAAAGTTATGGTGGCGATCTGACAATAATACTAAATGCTTGGCTTCTTCCAAAGAAAGGAACAGATATTACACATCCAACAGCTTATTACAGGGACAATAGACATGTCTAGGTTGTCCCAGGAAAGCACATACACTGATGACCAACTAGAAGCTGCACAGGAAAAAACTCCAAATGGGAGAAAGAGAAAGAGAAAATAGGGCAATGCATATACACAGATCTAGACTATGAAATGCAAAGGAATAATATCGGTAATAAGTTAAATGACGTATATTAATTGCCAGCAAAGAGATTTATGAACGATGATCATGCCAAGAGACAATTTTAGTGGAAGTACCTCTATCAAATTTGTGATTCCAGAGACACTCATATATTCTAGATTGCTCATTCGCAACTGCTTGCGATATAGAGAAAGTAATTGATCTAACTTCTCATTCGCCAAATGCACTTTGGTCTTTGCTGAAGCAACCTACATGTGCACCGTATATTCAAGCAGATTTATAAGTTACCCACAAGAGAGAGAGGGATGAAGAGAGATGAAAATGGGAGCATAATCGGACAGATGAACTATTAAATTGTACCTCTGGGAAGTTTCCATCAGAAATAATAAAAAGATTGTGGAGTTCCCGTTTATCTGCAGCTTCTTTGTTAAGTTTAGAAAGGTGCCTTGCTGCAGTACCAATAAGACTAGAAGATGAGGCTGTCAATAACAACTTTTGCAACAACCCAGAATGCACAGTTCTCATCTTCAGATTCTTGTTTTCCTCTTGTTCATAATGGAGTTGACGTAGTTGTCTTCCAGCAACTAAAATAGCTTGAATAACTGCAATGAACTGTCCATTTATTCCCCAAAAAGGAAATCATAAATACTTGGAGAAAAAGTTGATGAATACAACGATATCACCATATAGCTAAAAAAATGAAAGGAATTCAACAAATGTGTAATTTATATTTGCAATGGGAGGATACATCTTCCAACTATTATGTTAAATACTGCATTTAAGTGTTTATTATGACAATCAGTTCAAGAACTCCTGTATTTAATTAATACAAACCTGGAATCAAGAGTATACAATGAAAGAGGAACTACAGAATATCATGGAATACAAAACTCAGTAAATAAATAAAGAAAGAAGCGTAAGGCTACGGTAGGATCAAACACATGGACACTAAAAGTCAAAGGTTTTTGTTACCTCGGATGGGGTAACAGTTCGGTGGAAAATCCTTGTAATCCCGCGCTGAACATCAGGTGCCTGTCCCAATGTGGTCAGAACAGATGATATTAAATGATGAATCTCAGGGTGCACAATCGCGATGTCAGGATTTTCCTCTTCAGAACCAATCTCAGAAACTTTGCTAGAACTCATGGATTTATATATCTCAGAAACAGCATCTGAACGTGCATATATCATGTTTCTATCACATAAAGGATGAGTTACCTGCATTAATACAGCACAAATCATATAAAAGTGACTTTAACCATTACAAGGAGAGGGATTGGAGGAACCAAATCTTATTGACTACACATCAAGGCCCACCACATTCCATACCCAGTGTCTGAGGAGCCGTGAACCAATTACGGTAAGCGTATGATCCATACATTGCAACAGAGAGCCACACTCAGAACCATCAGAGTTATTCCTTAGCACCTACTTACACGTGGAATAAGAAATGAGAAAGGTGAATTTGGAAAAGAGGTGCAAATGATGCTCAACAGTCATTAAGGCACACACCTCGAGTTGTTGCAGTGTATTTGCTGAAAGGGTCATTTCTGTGATGCTAGCAAAAGGTCGGAATGAAGCTTCCAAGCATAGAATTCTTTCAAACCCAAATTGTTTCAGGTGATGAATGGTTAAAGATAATGCTTGAAGAGCCAAGTCGGGCAAAGCCATGATAGCCTTCAGATTCAATAAATGTAAAAGCACAAAAGGAAAAAGAAAATTATCAGCCATCTCAATGTGACGTATAAAGATTTGGTGACTAACCATAAAAAAAAATCGCTAATTGAGCAAATAAACCCCAATCTTAAATATGTTGGATATACTTCAAATAAAAGAAATTTTTGCTGCAGAAATTTGTTGACACAACCTTCTGCTGAGTATCATTGGCGATGTTACTTTCATTTAAACCCTCGTACAGAGCTATAACTTCGGGTAGTGCACCATCACCACGTAAGATATCTTGTGAAGCATGGTCAACACGGACATTTGAGGCAGGTCCAGCATATGCCAATAGCAACTAGAAGCGGAGGGGGGGGGGGGGGTGCTAGGTTCAGTAGCAAACAAAATAATACTAAGACAGTAGATGACACCAACAGTAAGATACACCAATGTATATAATAAACACATGAATTGCATGAGACAACTGCATAAGAATCCTAAGAACTATATCAGGATAAGTTGGACACAAAGATTATGCCCAAAAAGCTCGAGATATGCACCATTTCATTCTTCCAAGAATGACAAAAGCTATTATACCATGAATATCTCCAAGCATACACACTTGAAGCTTGCTCGTGGACAAAGGCTTCTTGTCCTAAGAATTAAGGTCAAGGACCCTTGGAATGTAAGTATTTTTCAGAATATTGTTTTATGCATACAGATAATTGACCATTACACAATAAAAGGATTCTTTTTGTCCTTGCGGTTCGACATTGATAACAAGCATATTTGCCAAAGCATGGCTTATCACAAAAGGGCTAATCACATAAATATTCATAATGCTATCCCACAAATCTAACTCAAACAGAAATATTTTACAGAAAAACCAGAGGAACTAAATGGAATTAAAGGAAACATGAAGTCATTCAATGAGCCATCTTATCGCATTTCTGTGTGGTAAAAGTATTATGAAGCTTTTATTCTATTTCCATGTCCCATTAGTGACATCACATTTCCTGACAGAATATTTGTGGATCACATTTCAAAGAATTTGTAACTACAGTATTCTCAACTCAACTCATCAACTCATTGAAGGGACAAATTGCTTAATGTTGATTGTCAAATTGAATTTCCTTACATAAACTTACCATATTTGAACTTATGAAATCTGTTATGGTAACATAGACTATAGATAGCCATGTAGAGGCAGCCAAGTTTCAGGTTCACATTCCAAAATTAGTTCTATGAAAACGGTCATATACACAAATGGTTAACAACAAAATTATTTTCTGGATATTAGCAAGATGATTGAACATTTCATTTAGATAATAACCAAATATGTCAATATTTTTCAGATAGCATCATAACCATGAATTTTGTCATAAAAGAGGCTTTAATAACCAACTCTTTATTTAAAAAAAAAAAAAAAGGAGTTGGTGGTTTCAAAAGTCTTACTAAGAATTAAGATTGCAACAAAAATCGAGTCTTTTTCACCTACTCGTAACACCTTGGTTCTCTTAGACTACCTACACCAGTCCATTCGTCATATATTCATGAACAAGTTCCGTCTAATTTGTCATTTCGGGCAACCATTAAATTTGTAAATGGACCAATAGTTTCTCAAGTAATAATAACACAAGGAAGGCAACAAAATCACTGATACAAGCAATTCGGGCAGTATTTTCCACAGAAATAAGAATCACAACCACAGGACAACGAGAAGCACAACCTCATTGCAACATTTTCCAGCCTCCTATATAACCAGCATAATTTGTCTGTTTCAGCCATAACAAATTAAGAATGAATACTAGAACCACCTTCTCAGTCTGCTTCGATAGAGGCCTTCCAAGAAGTAATTCCGCAGGAGACAAGTTCAAAACCATAGCCTCCAATCCAGCCCTCATAAAATTATCATCAAACTCTCCATAAATAACATCACCAGTCGAAATCTCAACTGCCACAGCCCCAATTCTCACATCCACCCCATTCTCCATGCCCGTAACCCCTTTCTCCACAACACAGAACAAATAATTACTACACGACCCGCACCCTTCCTCCCCGCCCCCCAAGTCCTCTGCAGCCTCCAGAGTGGCCTTGGTGTACAATGCCGATAACCCACGGCAAAACGGGCCCAACTTGTTCGCCCCATGGGCCTTCATTGCCGCCGTCTCGGTTTGTTTCACAACGCCAACTTTATAACCTGCACTAACTAGCCTCCTCACATGGACATTTAATCTAAAAGTTGGCACGCTAGCAGTCAAAAAATTGTGATCCATGTGCGCATATATACCCAGAAGTCTAGCAGCATTTTCAGCATCCTCCCCAAAGAATCTATACTTATAGCCAACCTCAATCATTAGAAGCACGTCAGGGTACCTATGTTTGAGTTCAACTACTTGCTGTTCTAAGGGCGTGTACTTAGGGTTTGTAATTTGAGCGGAGGTACTGTTTCTGGAAGGCTCTAGAAGGTCATGCGAAGGTTCTAGGAGTTTGTCGAGGAATTTCTGGTGGAGAGTGGGGTCAGGTAGGGGAGCAATGGCGGTATCATTGAGTTTGGCGAGTTTTTTATGACGGGAATTGAGCTGCCCGGTTCTGAGGCGTTTGGCCGGGGAAAAGGAGACGGTGGTGGTGATTTTGGGCGGAGGGGTCGTGGGTGGGTTTTCAGGGGCGGAGGGTTTGGGTGCAAAGAAGCGTGAAATCACTTGTTGCTTTTGCTTGCCCATGGCGAGATACAGGCTGCGTCGCCAGTTCGCGGCGGTGATTCTACAGTATGACGGTTCGGTATTCTCCGGCTTGGCGCCTTTTCTCTCCTTGCATATATGCAGTGACGTACGTAGGAATTACGGTGAGGGGGTCCGATAACGGAATTCGGGGCAGCGTCCCCAGAAAAAAAAATTGGGCTTATTTTGTGAGAGTTCGAGGTCGAGTCTATTGGTCCTGATGGGGCCTATTTCAGTACTAGGTTATTTGGGCTTGTTTTGTATGAGTTCGAGTTTGGATCTATTGGTCTTGATGAGCTTTAAGTGTTAATTTTTTTTTTCCATAATCCTCATATATTGTGTTTATTCTTAGGCTGAGTTTGGTTGGGTGGTTAAGGGGTGAATTATTGGCTATCCATGCGATTAAACAGTTTGGTTGGCTAACTGTGGGCCCGTTTTTTATGATGGGCCCGTCGCTATAAACGGCTCGCGAAGTGATTACCCATCCCAGCCCAAGCGGTCTGATAGCAGAACCTATTATATAAGGCCATTTATATTAGCAGCCAACCGGATGGCAAAATTTACCTTTATGCCCTTCTAAAAATTTGAAATTAAAATAATTTTCGTTCCCCTCCAATTCTAAACCCTAGTCAAAACTCCATTATCATCGCGCCGCAGTCAGTTACCCATTGCTTTGCTGAGTGAAGTCATCGAAAGTTTCTTAGGTGGAGGCTGCTGGAGATTTGTGAATTCATAAGTGGTAATGTGTGTGGCTTTGTATCCGTTCTTTTCTACCTAAGCCCCCTATCTCGTTTAATCTTCGTGACCTAACCTTGAATCTTACACATCTTTCTTGTTCTTGCTAGGGTTCAGATTCGTAAAGCGAAGCGAAAATTTAGAGGTAACAACTTTCTTTCGATCTGTATTGGGTAAGCCCTAACCGATACGTGAAATAGGCTTGGTCCTGTTACCATTTTACTGCCCCTCTGTGAGATCTGTATCACAAACTTATTTCCCCATATATAGTTTTAGTTCGTTTGTATAACAATCATATGCTAGCGTCCGCTCTCACATACTATTTACGAAGAGGGTATGTTTGTTGTTTATCAGTTATGTGTTGTTTGCACTCGAATCCAAACTTTACTGATTTCTTACATTTCGTCTTTGCTGTTGTTTTTTTTGTTGTGTGATGTACAACAAAATGTAATTAACTGTCATCATTGATAGTGTTTGATCAAGAGTTTGAAACATGTTAAATTTAGAGAACAAACTGTGGAACATGAATTATATGAAAGCCTTATTTAACTTAATTCTATTGCAATTTCCAATTAGGTTTATGGCTCGCTTAGTTCGTCGGCGTTCTGAAATATTGATTGTCTTAGAGGAAATTCTCCTACAAGTCATCTTCCTTTTGCATCTGCTTGTAGCTCGAGAAAAGATTCGTTTAAATAGGCGCCGAAGACAAATAGACCGCTTAATTAGATATAGGATGGCTGATACGATCCCTGACCGTGTTAAGTATCTTGACTCCTTAGTTGGACTAAGCGATGAGGACTGCTATTCAAAGTTACGGATGAACCGTGCAACATTTTCTAGATTCTGCTACCTGCTAGAACACGCTGGTGGTTTGCGTGACAGCAAATACGTCTTTGTACGTGAAAAAGTCTCGTTATTCCTTACTGTCTTGTCTCACCACGCCAAACTACGTTGTGTTAGATTTGATTTCAAACGCAGTATGCAGAGTCTGAGCTTCCACTTCCACTCTGTGCTCAATACCATTTTGAAATTACATCCTATTTTGCTTGCCAAACCGGAACCCATAGCCGAGAACTGCACACACCCACGCTGGAAGTGGTTCAAAGTAGTTTATACCACATATCACATACACCACACATAAGATTACGACATAGGATCAAACATATACCAACTAAAATATTTCTTTTTCGTTTTGTCCTCAGGGTTGTGTAGGAGCATTAGATGGAACTTACGTAGAGGTAACTGTTCCTGAAAGCGACAAGCCAAGATATAGGACAAGGAAAGGAACTGTTTCGGTGAATGTACTAGCTGCTTGCGACATGAACCTTAGGTTCATGTACATGCTGACCGGGTGGGAGGGTTCAGCGGCCGATGCTAGGATTTTGAGGGATGCAGTTACTAGACCCAATGGCCTCAAAGTTCCACAAGGTACCAGTCTTTAGTTTGCATAGTAATATAATG
>JAUEKW010057611.1:0-13252 GCA_032274785.1 Ajuga reptans
GTTTGGCTAGAGAGAAACAAGAGAATTTTTGACAATATAGAAGAATCCTTAGAGGAAATCTGGGGTAGGATCAAATATAGAGTAGCTGTATGGTCATCGAGTCATAGTTTGTTTAAAGATCATATTGTGTCAGATATAGTAAGACGTTGGAGTTATGCATGTAGTTAAAGAACTGTAACATGCTTATACTGATCTGATGTAATTTGGAGGGACGTCTCATCCCTCCTACCCTTTTTTGCAATAAAAAGTATATGTTTCTTGTCAAAAAAAAAAAAAAAGAGACTGTCTGGCTGCTTTAAAGGAATTTTTATGTCGGATTTGCGTAGGGATATAAGCACTGCACTTATGTAGGCTTCAGGAGCGTCTAGGGAGGGCTAATCTAGCTCTTTATCTACTGTAATCTATGATGTATATTCTCACTTTTTAATAAAATCTTCAAGTTTCTTATAAAAAAAAATATAAAATATGTCAGTCATTGGCAACTTCCCGTGTTAGAGATTAATGAACTCCAAAGAAGTTTGGAAGAACCACACCGACTGTTTCTGGATTTTGCTCCAAGTTACTTCTATTACAACTAGTTTCACCTTTTTTTTTTTTTTTGTATTATTTGTTTGCAAAGAATATGATGGGATGCATTTTCATGCAAGGTGAGCAGAAAAGTGAAAGAATGAGAAAATGAATGTTCAATGCCTTAAGATTGTGGAGAAACATACTCCTGGCAGTATTTGGATTTCTTACAAAGTGTGACCCTAAATCTATTCCATGTGGTCTGTGTAAAGTGAATTTAATCTAGGTTGCTAAGCAAGGATAAATTTGTACATTGTCATTGTGGCATTTTTAATTCCTTATCTACGCCCTCTGTGACGACGCACCCGAAGGATGAAATGCACAAAGACACTACCTTCTTACACTGAATTGATACCTGTCAACCAACAGAAAGCTAACTTTTTCTGTTTATATTTCTGCATCTCTGTTTTCGAGCTCACTTGTAATTATTTCTCAACTAGTATCCGAGCTGGAGGTGTTGGTGTAAATCTGCAAGCTGCTGATACTGTGATTATATTTGATACAGATTGGAATCCCCAGGTAACTTGTTTTCTTAGTGATTTTGAATCTTCTGAATACAAATCGGGCCTCAATTTTATAAATATCCATGTTTGTCCAGGTTGATCTGCAAGCGCAGGCTAGGGCTCATAGGATTGGACAAAAGAAAGATGTTCTTGTTCTTCGGTTAGAAACTGTAAATACATTGATCCCTGAAATTGAGTGACTTTTGGTAATTTATTTTTTCCATTGGCAAGCAATAAATTCCCTTTATTGAGGATCTCTCTTATTCTATTATGGACCAGACATGATTTTGTATGATTACATTTTCAGTCGTTGAGAGTAGGTCTTTCCAATTCCAATGTGTTTTTGGGAATTATTTTTTTCCTCCCGGTAGCACTTTTTTGTTTCTCAGGTTGCAGCTGAATATTGTCCTGTTGTTATTCTTAAGATATAAGAGACAGCCCTTAATCCTTTAAAATTGACTTTTAAAAAGCTGAGCAAAACTAGAATACTTGTCATGCCCCATGTAAATAATGGGTAAACATGTTAAAGTTTATTTTAATTTTACTGCTAGACTTTTTGATTTTGAAGCAGGGATCTGGTAGTTAACCTAAATATGCGTACTCATGGTAAATACAAGCAATTTTGGATAACAATGGTGATTCAGACATCCATTTTGCGGTGGGGTCCACTTCTTTATCTTGTACTTCTCACATTCATTGTAATTATTACTTTCACCACATAATTAATGTGGATCTCCATCCATTTACAAAATTTTGTTAGTCGTATTCGTAGGGCTGTGGCTAAGACCATTATACAAATCTACCCACTTGAGTTTGAATGGAACAAAATTAAAGCAATGTCTCTGTATGCTTCATTTCTGAATGTTTTATGTATTTCATTTCATGTGACCATTTTTTCAAAATAATCGTGCCTTTTTTAGGAATTCTTGGAATAAACATGATGTCCTGAACTAATGGAATTGTAACTGTGAGGGACATGCATAATAGGTTTAAAATCTAAAGTATATATCAATTTTAGGAGGCATTTGATCACGAGTAATGATTCTCGATGGACTGATGTGAACAATTTATTAATGTGTGTGTTTTGCGTTAGAACTTCCGTTAGCGAGTTTTGAACACCTTTCGCTTTGTTGCTTCAATCTTACTTAGGTCAAAACTGTGGAGGAACAAGTTAGAGCTTCTGCTGAGCACAAACTTGGGGTTGCTAATCAGAGTATAACTGCTGGTTTTTTTGACAACAATACAAGGTTTGTTGTTGTTTTGCTAAAACAAATGAAAATGGTTTGGCAGTATCATTTGATATGTGCTGAATATAATCTAAACTATATGTAGTGCTGAAGATCGACGAGAATACTTGGAGTCTCTCCTGCGGGAGTGCAAGAAAGAGGAAGCTGCGCCTGTTTTAGATGATGATTCTCTGAATGATATTATAGCACGAAGGTATAAATTTTACGTGTGGTCAAGCAATAATTACTAAATCTTGTTGGTACAATTAGCTAAACACGACTCGACGAGGGAGTGGGATTGGTAATGAAAGATATGGTGCACTGGTTTTTTTTGAAATGCTTATAGTTTAAACTATTGCAATTGAAGGTATTTATATTCAATGTAAAAAGCAAGGAAGGTACTAATCATCAAATTTAATTTTCGACTTTGTTGTGCCTAATGCTTTGCCTATTGAATGAATTCAGGATTCATTTGAGGCTTATTTGTTTCTAGTATATCTGTTCTGTGTCTTTTAGTTGACTGGACCAACTTTCTGACAATAGAATTTTACGTGGGTAGCATGCTGGGAATTCATTAGGGGTTATTATTCTCTGTTGATGACATTATATGGCAGACTAGCGGAGGTATATATTTTCATGCAGTCACATTTTTCTTTGTTGTTTATTTTATTTTTTTATAATAAGAAACAAAAACTTATTGAATGAGAAAAGTTAGTGCAGATGGATAAGTAATCCCTCACATAGACTTAATAAGAAATATGTTTTAAATTTTTAATACAAGTTCATAAGTAATCCCTCACATACACTTAATACACGTATCCTATTTTTTTGTTTTAATATTTTCATCTAAGTATTGTACTCTTGTAGTGTGATTGAAACCTGTGCAAATCCACATAGGAAACCTCTTCCCATTGTATTTTTCACATTTTTTTAATGAAATTTTGTTTCTTATTAAAAAATAATAATATTAGAGTAGGTAGTGTGGGATCCATTTTCGATATTAAATTTAAGTGTTATAGTGAATATGATAATAATTTTTTAATAATTCTTTATTCTTAGAACTTCTATTTCAGTTACAAATTTCAAGAATTATTAACACAATATATAGTTACGGTAGTTTCTTTGTTTTCGTTTTTAAAATAATCTAATGTTACAGGATATTTCACCCTATTTTTTCTGAAAGTTGGTGAATAAGTTCCTTGATGGAAAACTATGAGAATTTGGTTACCTTCTTGGTTATAGGTTTACAATTTTGCGAAATGAGTTTTTGGTTAATAATCTTTCAAGGTTTCAATTCGATTCTAATGGACTCTTCTGGCTGAAATTTATTTTATTTCTGAATTTGTAGCTGTGTGAGTGCGTTGGCTAGTAGTCTTTTGTTTCCTGTTTCAAATCATGCCAACCATCATTTGTTTTGGGTATGCACGAGTTTGTTATGTTTGAAGGCCCTTAGAACTTTCAAGGACTATGGATTTCCATTCTTCCTTTCATTGATTGGTCTGTATGGGTACCAAATCCGGATGGGATGGTCGTTTTGGACCTTGGCCATTTTGATAGGTTCGAATTTTCTTGAATGAATTATTATTCAGTTTATGGTATGAAATGAGCTTGAGAAACAGAAATTGATTTTTTCTTCCTGAAAATCAGAAATTATCGATAGTGGTTAAATGTTAAATGAATTTGGTATCTGGAATTCCTAGAAATGTGGCCTATTTTGAAGGGATTTAGTAGCTAAATGCATTACAGCCCAATCATATTTTCACTTCATTTATTTCACCATCCAATTGTATCAATTTGAATTGTCAGGAGCTTACCTTCTCTATTTATAAAAAAGATGGCCAGTGAAGCCTATTCTATTTCTTGATTCCATGAAAGAGGATAGCGGTAATAGGACTACAAAGAAATAACGAGACACATGGAAAAAACAGGTCCAATTATGCATATTCCTAATCCTATAGGGAATGGACAACGTAGGTATGCATCCATATGTGAACATAGTATCACTCGAATGACCCCTTGAGAATGTATGTAACCTAATCTGGAAACTGAAATGTTCTTTTACAGACATAGATTCAATTGTTTAGTTTCCAATAAAAAAATTGTTTAGTTGCCGTAGTACTCATAATAGAGTTGAGCTTACCTTTGTGCATGCATTCTTCTGCATTTATTTTGTTTTGGTCTGGTTTCACAAATTTTTAGAGTTGGCTGTTACAAATCCTCCTGTGCTTTCTCTTTTTCTCCCTTTCTTCGGTTTTGGGGTTCACCTAATTGTTTTATAATGACATCTATTCAGTGAGTCAGAAATTGATATTTTTGAGTCAGTTGACAAACAGAGGCACGCAGAAGAAATGGTATGTACAATTCCTGAAAGCCTTTGCTCTTTAATCCTGTTTATCTGAAAGGACTTCTTTCTTGTTATCTAAGAAACTTATGTAATGTTCTGCAGGCTATTTGGGAAAACCTGTTTGGTGGTAAAGCTTCAGAAAAATGCAAGCAGATACCTCCGTTGCCTGCTAGGCTTTTGACAGAGGATGACTTAAAATCATTTTATGAAGTGATGAAGATTTCTGATGCACCGACTTCTGCTGTATTACCTGATGCTGGGATGAAGAGGAAGAGTGGGTATCTTGGGGGCCTTGATACCCAACAATATGGAAGAGGCAAACGTGCTAGAGAGGTTCGATTATATGAATCTACAGTGTCATATTGTATTCAGTTGTCCATTCGTACTGTGTATACTGTCAAATAATTTCTGACTTCAGTATGCAATGAGTATAGTTCGACATGGGAGTATATTGTTCTCTTATATTTGGAACTTTTTGATTGCGTAGGTGCGCTCTTATGAAGAGCAATGGACAGAAGAAGAATTTGAGAGGATTTGTCAAGCCGAGTCCCCAGAATCTCCGATAAAGAAGGAACAAATTATTGGAAAACCATCGATAGGGGCTACTCCCGTAATGAATGAAGAAATTACTGGGAAAACATCGACAGTGCCTACAAACAGTATAGTTGCAGATATTGGCGAGATGAAAGCATCAGCGATTCCCCAGCTTCCCCAGCATCCCCAGCATCCTAATGTAAAAGTGGAGCCTTTGGCATTACAAAACAAAGAGGCTACTCCACCGTCTAAAAGAGGGCGTGGCAGGCCTAAAAGAGTGGTAGAAGCCTCTCCACCAGTTCTTTGTTCTGTACCTGGACCTTTGGGATCCGGAAAAGCAGAAGAAGGCTCCAAGGTCGAAACTACACCTGTGAGTTTGGGACCTGGTCCTGATTCTTTGGCCAGTACTAGTGCTTTAAATATTACTGGGAGCAAGCAAGAGATGGGGTCTCCTGCTACTGCTGCTGTAAATTTTTCTGGGAGCATGCACGAGTTGGAGTCGCCTGCTGCTCCCAACTCCGTGTCAGCTATTTCCCCTTCTGTCATGCCTGCTTCTCAAGCATCTGCTTCTCCCTCATCATCTGGGCGAGGAAGAGGACGTGGTCGAAAGCCTCAGACAGTCGGAGAAGCTCCTGTGTCCAGACGCAGAGGCAAAAGACAGACTACAGGACTACAAACTGTTCCAATAGCTTCATCACCATCTGTGACTGACAGCCCACCCATAGGCATACAGGGAGAACCTGCCTCTAGCTCTGCTGCAACAACCAGTTCTGGCTCTGTCCCTGTCAATATTGCGAAAGAAGTTCGCACTGAACCAAATTCAGTTACACCTAGTCCTGTGCTACCATCAGCTTCTGTCCCAAACAAGCCTGATGTAGGGTCCCAACAAGGAGCCACGCCCGCTTCTCTAATGGCTCCTGGTCATGGTTTTACTGGACTGTTACCTGTGCCTAGTGTTGATCAACCAGATCCTGGCATTCAACCCGTTTCAAGCCCCCAAGGTACCAGTCCTTTAGTTGCTGCTCTTCCTATTACACAGCCTGTTATTCCGTCCCCCCCTTTAACACAAGGTAGAGGGCGTGGGAGAGGGCGCGGGAGAGCGCGAGGGCAGAATGCTCAAAGTCGAGAAGAGACACCCCAGGTCCAACGGAGGCGAAGAAGGCAGGAGCCTGTAGTTCCCATTGTTCCTGGCTCATTAAATGTTCAGGATTCAGTATTACCTGAACCTCCACAGAAAAGAACTCGGGCTTCCGCTGGACGGCGAGATGGTATAAGAAGCGAGAGGGATCAAGAATTGGCAAATGCAAGTCTGTCTGCTGCTCAAGATACTAGCAATCCTTTGGGAGACCAAGTTCCTAAGGGTATGGTTCACTGTTACTATATTATTAATTGCTTGTGTGATGAATGCCATCTATGGCAAGCTTCATACCAGCTGGTGCAGCTTATTTATATATACAAAGTAGACTTGAAAATTTACCCAATCCAATATATTACAAGTTTGTGCCTAAGTGAAAGCGGAAAAGGGAAACCGGGGGTGGTGGTTGTTAGTTTACAAGGGATGATATTCTTCCTGGAGTTGGTATTTCCAAATAAGGTGGATTTCTTATACTCTTTTTGGTATTATCGGACTCATAGTAAGGCAGGGAGGCAAAATTGGTTTTGTTCTAGTTTTCCTAGACCAGGAACAAAATTGGTTCCTTACTAGTAATCCCGTGTTCAGCATTACCATAAAGGTGCAAGAGAAGAACCAATTGTCAGATTGCCCCTTGTCTTAGGTTATGAAACATCAATCTGGCTTTGGACTAATATTACGAGATTGAAATGCTATCAGCGATATAAGATTTCAAAGTGAATTATGTAAGTGCTACATCAAAAGTTTTAATACTAATCATAGTGTCCTGTAATCACTAATGAAATGTTCAAGGAACTGGGCCAATTAAGGAGTTTTTGCAGAAACTTCTATTTTCGAATTTGTATTAAATATGGAAAGAAGAATAGAGGATGCTTAAAAGCAAAAGTGGGCAGTCTTTGTAAGTGAGCAGTTAAAAACTTAAAAGAAGCTAAGTTCAGTGGCGTTTGGTAAGAGATACCCATGAGCTTATCATGAAAATAAAAAATATGTGAAGTTTTGACCTATTACTAAAAAGTAGTTTTTGTTTTTGTTTTTGTTTTTTCATTTTTGTATTGACAGTATAATTTGGTAGGAGTTCGTGGTAGATTATAAATAATTCTGTTTCTGGCATGAAAATATGCAATTGATTAGATTAATATTACCGTATGTGTCTACTGCAAGTGTTGTAACTTAGCACTCAGGAACCCCTCATCCCTCGAGTTCTTATGCTTTATTTTCTTGTAATCTGTAAACACTCCTCTTTTTGAAATAAAATCCTGTTTCCAATAAAAAAAAAGTATGTATCTACTGCAAGTTGATTATTAAATGTATCTGACGCATGCATTACAGAATAACTTTGGCATGCGATTCCGCCTTTAAGACTTCACTGATTCACACCTGAGCATATAAAAGAATAATATTTTATCCAAAGCTGTAGCTACTGGTGTTCTGACTTCAGGCAGAAATATTGTATCATCTCACTTATGCTTGTCCTCTTGCAATAAATGTTTGTTTCCTGGGGCTATTTTGTGTTTGCTATTGTGACATTTCCAAATTCTTCCTTTAGCTGATGGTAAAAAAAATTGATGCCAAATCTGCAGGCTCTGCTACAGATACAGATATTGGTGTGAATCCGTTACTAGATCTGTCTCGGGAGCTTGATGCAAATGAGAAACCAGGCAAGGATTATGCAAATGAAGTCCTTGCATCCAAATCTGACGTCTCTGATAATTTACCATCAGTTTCCACCTTGTATTCCACATCTAGAGCATCAAATTCTCTGGCTTCCAACTCTGGTAATGAGCCTGCAGGAAAAAGTGATAATAAAGAAGAGCCTGATGATAAGGAGCCTTGTGGGGATAGTTCGTCTGTTTCATTACCTGTGTCATCTCAAGGTGATACTAATAGTAAAATATCTCAAAATTCGCAGTCCTTGATAGAAACCAACAGCAACTCCACAGTGGTGGAAAAAGACCAAGTTTTAACTAGCGAAGTTGGTGAGGCTGAAGCAAGAGTTGGATCAATGCCTCTTGCTGGTGTGACTACCAAGTCTGATCCTATCTGTCGAGATGAAGATGATGGAAATATTGTCTCTACCAAAAGCCCCAATAAAGATGATTTTCCCATGTCGGGTAATTTATCAAAGGTTTGTGAGTCATCTTATAGTAAACATAATCTGGTAGCATCTGAAGATCCGCAATATTTGCCTGTCGAGATGGCTAAAGACCAAGTTCTGCCAAGTGCTGACATTCAGGTTACCTCAGCTCTTGAATTGACATCTTTACCTTGTGAGAATGATAAGTTCAACCATTCTTCTGGAAAGAAAGGGGTTAGAATTAATTTGTCTTCCGAAAGCTCTAATCTGAATAAATCCTCAGTACCGGTAAAATTATCTGATGGGGTAACAAATGCTGGGGTAACAGAAAGCACTGAGAATGAATCTGGAAAAGGACGAGGAGATGAATGTGAAAACAATACTCCCCTAGGGGTGTCCATTTCTACTGCTGAGCTACATTTGGATAGTTCTGCATTGGCTACCAGTACCTCTTCTTCTCCTGTCACTACTGCCATGACAGGAGTCAGCAATGAGCCCAATTTAGTTTCATCTGATGCTGTGCTACCCGCAGTTTCCGGCGCAGCCAATTTGGATGTGGGATCAGATTCCGCTCCTTTGTCGTCTTCCGGTTATGATGCCAGTGATCCTGGTACTGTGCCCGCTGTGAGTCCCCAAGCTACTGAGGAAGTCCCAGATCCTTCTACAGAGCAAGTCCACAAGGGTAGGAGGGTTCTCTATTTTTATTATACATAATTGATTTACTGTTTTGGATGCAGATGCCATCCTATAATTACGAATACTTGAACACCTTTTCGAAAAATAATACTGCTTACATGACTCATGAGTGTCTGCAAACATTAGGGGAATATAATTATTTTATTCATATGCAACACAGTGCACTTGGTAGTTTGTCAATCAAATCCATCACAAGCTCGAGTCCAAGGGAAAAGGGAATTAAAGTGTGATGTTGAGGGGAAGGAGGGCAACTCGTCCAACAATTACATGAGTGGGGTATGGTGGGGTTATTTACCTAAGGGTTGTTTTGTTTTTTCAATTGGAAGTAGATGTCTAATGCCTTTCCTTTTTTATATTTAATTCACACCTATTTTCCTTAATTGTGTAATGGAAAACTAGACTGAGTCTTCCAATTAATACTCCTATTGCTGGCATTGTGGACAGGTACCATTTAGATGTTTTGCAACCTTTAATTTGCATGATAGGGACACTAGTTTGACAAAAAAAAAATAATAATAAATTATCTTAACTTTTTATTTGTTTATTTTGCAATCGGTTTTGGTGATAAATTTGTCTAAATTTCTTGTGAACTTGGTGACATCTATGGACAGGTTCCTTGTGGATGTTTTGCAACCCTGAGTTTGCATGATAAGGGCATTAATTTGACAATATTTCCGCTAACCAATTCAAAATATTCTCTTCTTTTATTTGGTTTATTTTTTCAATCCGCTTTGATGATAAATTTGTCTGAGTTTTTGTGAAATAGGTGACTTCTATGTGACTTTGTACTAGTGTGAGAAATTGAAGTTAGATCACTGGCCATTAAATATTAGGAAGAATTATGTAACTATTAACATAGGAAAATTGAATGTCAGTGTGATGGTCCGAAGACAGTAATGGTTAAGGAATTGCTACTTGGGACTTCAATTTGCGTTTCAACTTCCTGGCCCCCAAGGGCTAGCTCAGATGGTAGGGGGCTTGTGATGGGACACCAAGGTCCCGGGTTCAAATCCTACCAACTGCAGGCTACTCCAGATGTCTCCCGGGCTCAGGCGTTGAAGCGCGCATGGTTACCCCCGAGTTTGGCAATTGTAGGTGGGTTCAAGGGACTCGGCTATAGTGAGTTCTCGGTTATAAAAAAAAAATTGCATTTCAACTTCTTGGTAGGGGGAATTCAGTCATTTCTATTATTACTTTGTCGAATGAAAATATACGACTAAGGAAATGGCTGCAATCTAATCTCTCTTGACATTGCAGAATGGCTGAGGCACACTTTTCCTTTCAGAAAACATTCTATAAATCTTGTGCTTATCTGGTGGATTACGTTCTACTGTCTCCTGTTCTACACTGTGCATATATACTTTTTAATGACGTTCAACCTAATGTGTGGCTGCAGGCTCTGCTAAAGATACAAGCATTGGTGTGGACGAGTTAAAGGATCCTATTCAGCAACATGACATGAAGGAAGAAGAAGGTGATTATCTTATTAGTGAAGTCCATTTATCAAAATCTTATACCTGTGGTAGTGTGCCATCAATTTCTAATTTAGATGCTGCAGGTAGAGCTTTGAGTTCTCCCGTTTCCAAGGGTGAAGAATCTATTAATAGGGAAGAACCTGATGATCAGGGCGATTGTGGCGATATTTCAAATGTGCCTTCTCAAAGTGAGAATAATTATGGAACATCTGAAGGTCCCCAACTCCTTTTAGAAACCCGTAGCAACTCCTTTGAGGTGGATAAAGACCAAGGTAAAAACCCTTATTTGAGTGGAATTCCTGCGTTGGAGAACTTATCTGAGAGAGCAACTGATGATGGTTCCTTTAAATCAGGCCCCGAGTTATCTAATACTGAAAATTCTGTGATGGCCCATGAAGATTACCAATGTTTACCTGCATCAGGTAGCAGCGTTGTTGAGGTGTCCAAAGATGAAGATTTAACTAGTTCTAGCACTCAGCCTCTACATGGTGAGAGTGACAACCATGAATCTCCTTGCGGAAAGGAAGGGAAGAAAGTCTTGGGTTCTCCCATAAAGTCGAAGGGACTGACAGATGACATTTCAGATGTACCTGCAAACAGTCCTCCAGTTGAGGTACCTCTTTCTTCCGCTGACGTGGTGTTGCCTGATTCAGAGCCTAAACACGACGTGCCTAATCAGTTACGTGACAAAGGAGATTCAAGAGAACAAGAGAAAAAAGACGCACTTCACGATTCTGATGTAATGCCTGAGCCACCACCTTCAAGGGATACTGACAATGTGGCTCTGAGAGATGATTTGCAACAAACTGTAGAGAGAGAAGATTATTCTGTCTCTACATTGCATGGTTCTGGTGCAGGTGCAGAGATTGCCTTGGACCAGTTGGAGGATCCTCATGGAGCTACAGGTGAGGCAGAACGTGAAAAATGTGACACAGGTGGTCAGTCTGCAAGGGAGGAGCATCAGAAGAGAGAAGAAGCTGATAAAACAGTCCTTGATGATGCAAATTGTTCTGTTTCCGTTCCTGAAGACAAGAAAGGCGAGAAAACGGTGGAGTCTACTGAAAGTCCTACTCTGGTAGAACCCATAGTGGATAAGGACGCAAATGCCATTTCTGAGGTTTCTATCTCGACTGGTGAAGTTGTGGGTCCCACACAAGAACCGACTGCATCTGGGGATAATCCGGTAATAGAGAACCCCGAGACTGATGTTTCCATTTCAGCTATTGAATCTTCTCATGCTGTTGTATCAGATGAGATATCTGAGAAGGCTGGCGGTGAGGGCACACGACAATGAAGCAGTTGCTGATGTTGGATCTAAAACTACTGCAAATTAAGGAGGAAATTGTAGAGCTATTTCTAGTACTTAATTGTAGTGTGTAAAGGTATTCAGTGTAGTATAAGTAGCTGCTGCTGTTTCACTTATATTTTGTACCTTTATTTATAGATTTATGTTTGTTTCATTGTTGGTTGATTTGAAGAAAAATACCGAAATCTTACTAGTAAAATTGAGTGTGCGACTTTAAAATTATTAGGGCAAGGGTGCGAGAGTAGAGGTGGCAATTCGTGTGGTCCGGCCCCGTCCAGTCAAGCCCGTTGGGCAAACATCATATGTCGAGCAGGGTTGAACCGGCCCAAAATTCCATTTGGCCGAGTTTTTATTGAGTCGAGTCAAATTCATCCCTCTCAAATATACTAAGATTTTTGTACCGGTCTGTGACCCGTCGGACTTTTGGTCAATTGGGTTGGGCCTGTTAGGTTTTATGGTACTTCGGCCTATATTTCTATAGCCTAGCCCATTTAAAATATAGGGCGGGCTGGCCTATTATGTCGGGTCAATTTTGTCACCTTTAGACAAAAGTGTATATTATATAAAGATCATACAATGTACGATACTTGTTCTCCAGTGAACGATCTTACAAAAGAAAAATAAAAATTATCAGAGAAAATGACAGAAATCTAGAGTAGAAACAGTGTAACCCAAAAGGAACTGATCTGAACAGGTGGATTATTGGCTGGCCTTCTGCAACAGTAATCTACAAAAATCTGCACTCAACTGCTTGATTATTGCCTAATTCTGCAATAACCAAAATCATCATAGTTTTGTGGTATTGTCGTATTGGTTCTATGGATAGTATGTATTACGTCTAAAAAAAATAATATAATCTTGTTTAACATCGAAGAGTGTGTTTGGGGTTTATAACTAATTTGGTGATACCCAAAATCGCCATGGTTGTTTTTTAGTATTGACGTCAATGACGCATTGTTTCCCTAAATCGCGCGTGTGTATTATGGAAAAACTGGTCAATTATTGCCCTCCTTTGTAAAATATATTCATTTCGAGAGTTTTCTCCTAGCAGTTAATACAAATGAGATATCGCGGTTAAAATAGAAATGCTTTTGACCAAAAAAAAAAAAAAAAAAAGAAACAAAAATGTGAGGACATAAAAATAGAAATAAAGTTGGGAATCAATTTGAAGCAAGATTAAAGCTCCCTTTAGGCTTTATAGTGATTCTTTTAAGCCGAAAAATACATAATTGCTTAAATGCAGCAATTGCAAACATTGCTTTATATTTCTATAAATACAACTTTTATTTATATAAATTTTTTCTTTTTCAAATAATACAAATTCTGTTGAAGGAAAAACACATTAGTGTGCCTTCATCAAAAGTGATTGATGAGGGGCAATTTAGGCGTTTCACT
>JAUEKW010057830.1:0-13249 GCA_032274785.1 Ajuga reptans
CTAGTGGGATGAGTTAATATTTTCGGGCCAAATAATGTTCTGGACTGAACATAAGAATATTTGGACCTGAAAGAAGCTCTAACCCTATGCCTTCTAATGGATCCCTAGTCTGGCCCATGAAACCTATGAATATAATAGGGGCTTCAGTTTAACCTAGCAGCCGTTGTGTGAAAAACCTAGGGCAAAAATCGGTACTGTAGCAGCCCCAATTCATACGTTCCGATAGCTCGCCGCCCACCCGGTCTTCGAACAAGGTTGGGAGACAGACTAGAAGATCTATAGTGGAATCAACCCATCGATCTTCAAGGGTAGCAAATCTGATCTTTAAAATATTCGTGTTTCTTTTATTTTTTTTCACAATTCGATTGGTATCCAACAACGATCCTAGGAACAGATTTGGGCAGATGTTCTCGAGAAGGTTGTCTCGGCCAAGATCCTTGTGCGTCTCGGCCGAGACGTTGCGGGAACAGGTCTGTGAACGGACCACCTTCAACGGCACGATCCATTAGGAGGTGCATTTATAATTTTACATGTGACGATAAAAATTGTATTTCCAAAATTTACCTAGCCATTGATGATGATATCCTCAATTTTGGATCTCTTCCTCTAAATTATACAATACCTTTTACTACAATTCAATCTATACCTGATACGAGTATGTAATAAGCATTTTGAATCTTCTTCAAATTATGCATCTTCTACTACAGTTCAATCTATACATGTCTATATGCTGACACCACCCATACATAATAAATAATTATGTGACATGATTAATATATTTTTTTGTAGAAACATTAAATCCAAAATCCGATCCGAAAAAAAGAGGGGCCCAAGTATTGCATGGACGGAGATTTAGCAACCGAACTTGTTAAGGCAATGTTTGCATTTGATTTTATAAAGCTATTTTGGACTTTTGTCTTAAAAAAATCTATTTTGAGTATTTGCAATTTCTGATTTTGACTTAAAAAAATGAATTTTGGCCCAAAATCTAGAAGCAGTCCAGCTTTTGGGGGAATAAAAGTATTTTTAGGGGTAAATCAATGAACTAAACACTTTTTTCCGCTTTATGTTTTAAGCAAAATCGCTTATTTTTCAAATACTACCACTTTTACTGCAAAACACTTTTTTCATAATCTCTAAAATTAATCAATTTTCAAAAGTAGAAGTATCCGCAATCACTGCATAAACCCATGATTGGCGTGTCTCATCATCTATTAACCCCAACCAAACGGGCCTAAGGTTTTATTTTATATTGCGTGGTAATATAATTTCTTTACACTACAGAAAAGAAAAATCACATCGATTTCTATTCAATTCGTCCATGGCGGGACGAAATCACATTCCGTATTCTGGCTCAAAGCTCCGCCCAAACGACGGCTCCGTTTCCCTCCGCTCTGGTCGCCGCCTCACTCCGGCGGAGGTTCATATAATTGAGGACCGCATCGCCGCCCAGAACCGGGAGATCCAAACCCTTCTCCATGATAATCAGCGGCTGGCTAACACACATGTCTCTCTTAAACAGGAAGTGGCCGCCGCCCAACAGGACCTTCGCCGGTTATCTGCTGCAGCCCCTTCCATCAAGGTCGAGACGGACGCTCAGGTGCGGGAGGTCCACGAGCGCTCTCTGAAATTGGAGGCCGAAGCTCGGTCTGTTGACGGGCTATCTGCTGAATTGGACCGGCTTCGTGCTGAAATTAAGGAACTCAGGGATGAGCGTAAAGAGCTCTCGGAAAAATTGAAGGAGATCGAGGGCGATATATCAAGTACCCAACCCGAGCTGCAGGAATATTCTGACCTCAAGACTGAGATTGAGGCGTGGCAACGAGAAATTCGTAGAGGAAGGTATGCGAAAATTCATGTTTTATATTGTACTTTCACAATTTCACCCCTGTGATGTAAATGTCTGTATGATATGGATTGGATTGGGTTCACAAGGTTGAACTTTGTGATAATTCTTTTCATTCTGACCTTGGAATTAGTTGAAATATATGTATTGGGTGTGGTTAAAGGTACGCATTAGAAAGTTTGTATATTAATCTTGTGTTTGGGTTCATAGAGTGGAGTCCTTAAAACTAATCTGTCAATTTTGAGTTTTTGTACTACTAGTTTTAATTTCAAGAAGTCGAGTCTTTGATCCAGACATTTATAGGTACTTTTATTTTATACGGCCAGTGTGGAAAGCGAAAAAAGAAGCTAATAATGGATGGATGATATCAATCCATGATGTAGGGATGAATGTGTGTCCTGCCCGTCGTAATTCCATTTGGTTGTCTAAGAAATTTCTGTTAGTCTCTGAAAAGGTCTTGTGTAGTTTGTGTTTAAGCAGGCAGTTTTCCTTTATAGTTTCATTGATTATAAATTGATGACCAATCATACAGTCACAAATGTAATTGATCGGTACTGATATATTCTGCCCTTGTTTTCGATATCACTTAATTTGTAAATATATTTGGAGCTCTATGTTAAAAGTCATTTTCTTATGACATATCCATGCATAAGATTCGAATTTATTATCTACTTCTTTTTAGTAATTAATTGTCAGAAGGTCCAGTGTCGTCGTTGAAAATAATAACAATATTGCATTCTTCTGTTTGTGGATAAAAGGGCTGCTATTGAATATGAAAGAAAGATGCTGTCAAATAACTCTGAAATTAGTGAAGCAATGGAGCAGCACATGATTTCTGTGGCACGTGAAGCAGATAAGTTACGTACTGAACTCGCAAATGCAGAGCAGAGGGCAACGACAGCTGTCGTAGGTGCAGCACCTGCCAACCAAGGTAAGTAATACAGGATCACGCTACATGTGCTATGTTGAGTTTATTGTTTTCCTTCCTTTTTCATATTAAGCCACATGTCTTTACAGGTCCTGGATATGCTATCCAACAACCGGGATATGCTCTTCAGCAATCTGGAAATGCTATCCAGCAACCTGGATATGGTGGACATTCTTTATCTGATCCTCATGTCGTACAACCTGGATATGCTATCCTACAACCTGGATATGCTATCCCGCAACCTGGATATGTTGGGAATTCGTTATCTGCTCCTCATGCTGTACATCCTGGATATGGTGGAAATTCGTTACCTGATCCTCATGCTGTACAACCTGGATATGCTATCCAGCAACCTGGATATGGTATAACTTCGTTGCCAGATCCTCTTGCTGTACAACCTGGATATGCTATCCAGCAACCTGGATATGGTATAAATTTGTTATCCGACCCTCATGCTGTACAACCTGGACATGCTATCCAGCAACCTGGATATGGTGGAAATTCATTATCTGACTCTCATGCTGTACAACCTGGATGTGGTGGAAACACGTTATCAGATCCTCATGCTGATCATCAGGTTAGAAACATCACCTATTATTAAACTCTGAATGAGATCTAGTATTTCTTAACCTGAATATCATCAAGTCAAGCCATAAACTATCATTAATTGTTCCTTCATATCTGTAGCCTAGTGGAGTAAAATCACTTTAGTAAATCCATAATGTATTCGTCACTGTATGTATGTAGCTTGATGGAGTAGTGCTACTCCTTTATAGGACCCAAAGATGCAAGAAATGTGCTAGTAATATTATACAAAACCATTCCTCAGATGAAAAACTTGCTCCTTTCTATGTTGTCTTAACGATCCTGGGAGCCAAAAATACTATACGAGTTTGATGCCATCTGCTCTTCTTAAATTAAGAGTTTTTCGCTATCGTAGGTATTCAAGTTAATTTTATAGGACAAGATTACAGATCCTTCATATGGATTTAACGTCTTAGAGTCAATAAATTGTTCAGCTTAGCATTACTTATTTTTCATGTTATTTTTCACACAGTTTTAGTTTATTATATAAAATGCCTATATATGCTCTTGTTATGAAAAATATCTCTATTGGCCATTTTGTGAAGAATTTGGGGTTGTCATCTTCTAGAACATTATACATTGATGTAGGAAGGAAGTGATATCATGCTAAATTATTGAAAGGGGAGTTTTTATCTACTCTTTGTGCCTTTAGATGTCCTTAAAGTTCCATCCCTTTCCCCATTGCAAATTATCGTCTGCTGCAAATTGATTGTCAAATCAAAGGTTCTTAGGTAGGATTGAAATGGATATAGTTGGAAGAGACAATGGCCTGAAAATGGAGTTATGTGTGTGGCCAAATAGTAGCACCACAGCCCCAAAAGTATCTAGACTGCCTGCAATTAGAAAAATCCTTGCATTCTTAACCAAATTTAATTGAAGTTGTAAAGATACATCAACAAAGAAAAAGATAAAAAGCCCTATAAACCTTATGGAAATAACTTAATTGTATATTTATATTTATCTTAAATGCCCGGATTAGTCTATTTGGTTTTTCTATCTTTTATTAATTTGTCATAATTTCGTTAATAAACCCCAAAAAGAAAAAGTCTATTTGGTTTCTTGAAAATTTTGACCTAAGAAAAATAGCCTCATTGGTAATTAGTGATATGATAGTCATTCAGTTATTAAAGTTTGTTCGTAAAAGTTAGTTTGTAAGGCAAGTGGCTGCTTAGATTTTAAAAGAAGTTGAAATTATCTTCTTTCTATTATCACTGTTGGAATTTTTTAAACAAAATTAGTTTTATATATACTAGATTTGACCATTGTCTAACCATATATGATAAGACTATATATACAGTTTCATAGAAACAAAATTTACTACCTCCGTTTTTTTAGATTTTTAGATGCAGTTTAAAGTTTTGTAATTTGTTGATAAATATATGTCTTTTTAGCTTATTTTCCACATTTCTTCC
This sequence comes from Ajuga reptans, assembly GCA_032274785.1. Taxonomy (NCBI): domain Eukaryota; kingdom Viridiplantae; phylum Streptophyta; class Magnoliopsida; order Lamiales; family Lamiaceae; genus Ajuga; species Ajuga reptans. The sequence goes on from JAUEKW010057830.1 coordinate 4,772, forward strand.
AATAGCTCTATAAATTAATGGAAAGAAATAATATAAAGAAAAGAATTGGAGAAAATTAAGGGATTTGAGGGGAGAAAGAAATTTAATTGAGGGTTTATTTGTCCATTCATCCTTCCCCTCTTAAAACTACATCTAGAAAACTAATCCTAAGCTAAAACTACATCTAACAAAATGGAGGTAGTAGTTGTTTCAAAGGTTGAGCATTTTGCAACACTATGTGTTTGTGATATTTTTCTGCTTTTTCCAATAATAAAATATTTTTATAGGGTAAGAGCAGATAAATCTAGAAAAAGGCAAAAATCCTGCGTGTTAATATGGGGGGCCTACTGAATAAAAAAGGCAAAATCCTATGGAAAATCATTGTAGCAGTGATAGTATGGTCTGTTTGGCTAGAGAGAAACAAGAGAATTTTCGACAATATAGAAGAAACCTTAGAGGAAATCTGGTGTAGGATCAAATACAGAGTAGCTGTATGGTCATCGAGTCATAGTTTGTTTAAGGGTCATTTTGTGTCAGATATAGTGAGGAGTTGGAGTTATGCCATGTAGCTAAAGAACTGTAATGTGCTGATACTGATGTAATTGTGGAGGGACATCTCATCCCTCCTATCTTTTTTGCAATAAAAGTATATGTTTCTTATCAAAAAAAAGATAAATCTAGAAAAAATTAATTCTGAGGTGTTTAATGCTAAATAACGTTAGTGTTCGATGACTTCAACCACTGTTAAGATAAAACCAATTTATTTTTCCTTTTCTTAGATCTTTATGCCGAAAAAACAGTAAATATATGTTTCTTCCCTTAAGATATTGATATTGGTATACAACTTAAATTGAACTTAAATAATGTTTGATATAGATTTGATATATTTAATAAGTTTATTGCATAATTGGCACATATAATTATAATATATTAAAATTGCATTCTCTAATTTGGCTTAATCAATTAACACTTTTCTTTGAATTCATTTAAAATTTTATGGTACTTATAAGTTATATTTTGATAGTTTATTTTTTATTTTTATATTTATATAGTATCAGTTGAACTACATGTAGCGTAATGCTTTGTATCTATTAGCATGTTTTCTATATAAAATTCATGATAAACGTAAAACTATGTCATATATTTAGAATCTTATGAAGAAACATAATCTATTCTAATCTAAATATGATTATGTAATTAATTATTGAGCTGCACGAATGATTCTTTATTTCACTTTGTGTTTGAAATAACTTACATGTTTCAAGAAAACATTGTTTAATATTTTCTTTGAATTTATTTTTTAATAGTATGGTGGTTAAGATATACAAATCAGAATAGTAGCTAAAGTGCCATAAAACGAGACTACAACGTGGTTAAATTGTATAATTAAGGGTATAAGAAATTACCCTACAAAATATTATATGATGCATGACAACGTGAAAGAATGTGTTGCTTCGTATACACTGATGTTGTGTACGATGCTAACCCAACACTTAAGCCGATCACAGCGGAAAAACGTAAATAAGAAATGATATGAAATTTTCCACAAGTTCTGAATAACTTGTGGATGCCACAGGGCGAAATAACTCACTATAACAATTGGTTAATTACAAAAAGATTCCAGATGTGAATCACGACAGACTTCGATTCACAACCTAAGAATCTAACATCTTAGACAGACGAACAAACACAACCTAGAAACAAAATAACCTAACAAATCTATCCTAAAAGTATCTTGTAAAAAAAGAAATTCAGATTCGTGAGGAATCTGGATTTATTACAAAAAGATACAAGAGGTTGGCAACACAATATGTTTAACTGTCACATATTCTCACTAATCTTTCTTCTGCTCGAATGAGCCCCTTATATAGGTCTTCGGGTAGCTTGAAAAACACTCTCCAATACCCCACTTTCCACCAGATCAGGTCGTGGTTAGTTGTGCAGTTAGTGGCCCTCAAAGGTAGTAGTTGGCCTGGTCTTCCTTGGTTGACAAGGTCAACAACACTTCCTATCTTCATGCTCCAGCACTTCTAGGGCTGCCACACGTCCAACAACCAAGTCCAAATTGCTCATTCACCTGCAATTAAACGTAACTAACAACAAATATAAGACATAAATATTGTGTATAAAAGGCAAAACTATAATAAAATGAGATTATTATTAATAATTTGTATAACAAACCCTAACAATCTCTCCTTTTTGCCTTTTCTACACAAAATCTAAATACAGCCGAAAATATATGGTAAAAAATAAAAACTCCCCCTTAATCTAACCTAAATGAAAATAAATCTCCCCCTCAAGATATACACGGAACAAAAACTAAGATAAGATCAAATCAAAACCAAAACTATTATCTTAGTTTTATTCCCGTGTATATCTTGAGGGAGAGATTTATCTTTATTTAGGTTAGTTAAGAGTGAATTTTTATTTTTGACCACATATTTTTTGTTGTACTTAGGTTTTGTGTAGAAAAGACAAAAAGAGGGAGATTGTTAGAGTTTGTTATACAAACTCTTAATAATAATCTCATTTCATTATAGTTTTGCCTTCTATACCTGACATTTATATGCCTCCTATTTGTTGTTGTTAGTTACGTTTAATTGCAGATGAATGAACAATTTGGACTTGGTCTTTGGACGTGTGGCAGCTCTGGAAATGCTGGAGAATGAAAATAGGAAGTGCTATTAGTGGACCTTGTCAACCAAGCAAGACCAGGCCAACTACTACCTTTGAGGGGCCACTAACTGCCCATCTAACCACGATACGATCTGGTGGAAAGTGGGGTATTGGAGAGTGTTGTCCAAGCTATCCGAAGGCCTATATAAGGGGCTCATTCGAACAGAAAAAGGACCAAAGATTAGCGAGAATACCTGCAATTAAACATACTATGTTGCCTAGAGTGTTTAGTCAACTCTCTATCCAACCTCTTGTGTCTTTTTGTAATAAATTCAGACTCCTCACGAATCTGAATTGCTTTTCTTACAAGATACTTTCAGGATAAGTTTGTTAGGTTATTTTGTTCTCTAGGCTGTGTTTATTCGTCTGCCTAAGACGTTAGAATTCTTAGGTTGTGAAACGAAGTCTGTCGTGATTCACATCTGAAATCTTTTTGTAATTCACCAATTGTTATAGTGAATTATTTCGCCATGTGTCACGAAGAACTTGTGGAAAATTTTATATTGTTTCTTATTTACGTTTTTCCACTGTGATTGTTTTAAGTGTTGTGTTAAAATCGTACACAACATCAGTGTGTAGGAAGCAACGCATTCTTTCACAACGTAATATAGCAAAAAATATACTCACATTCTTAATCATTTCAAAAAGTTGTTCTATGTTCTCAAGAAAAAAGAAAGTTATTTCTTCTTTCTTTACCAAGTAATAATAATATACTATATAGATACATATATTTTTCTAGACTTGTACAATTATGTCTGTTGAAAGCTGCAAATAACTTGTGCTATTATTTGTTTCAAATTTTTAATGACAATTGAAATAGCCTTGTATACATATTAGTATTGAAACAAAGATATAAATCCATATTTGAATGTCACAACTCGCAAGTACTTCAACAACGCAATGAAACTAAACATATGTAAGTAAATAATAAAAATACAAAGAGACAAGTTCGATGAATTTTGACTTGGTTCATATGAGACCTCACCTCGTAGATTTTTAAAGGGAATGTCGAGATTAGTGGATGTGTATCATAGATATTTTTGTGAAGATTACATATGATTGTGAAGCTCTTGTCATTATTGATATATTTTTTTTTTTGATAAGAAACATATGCTTTTTATTGCAAGAAAAAAGAGAAAGGAGGGATGAGATGACCCTCCAAATTACATCGGATCAATATAAGCATATTACAGCTCTTTAACGACATGCATAACTCCAACTTCTTACTATATCTGACACAAAATGACCCTTAAACAAACTATGACTCGATGACCATACAACTACTCTATATTTGATCCTGCCCCAGATTTCCTCTAAGGATTCTTCCATATTGTCGAAAATTCTCTTGTTTCTCTCTAGCCAAACAGACCATAATATCACTGCCACAATGATTTTCCATAGGGTTTTGCCTTTTTTATTCAGTAGACCCCCCATATTGATATGCAGCAGTTCCCCAACAGATTGTGGTGGGACCCATTGCAGCCCGACTTCCCTGAGTGCTCTACACCAGATCTGGTGAACAGAAGGACAATGTATGAACAAATGATTAAGGTTCTCGAGGTTGCACCTGCATAAAACACACCAATTTGGGGACAAGAACATATTCGGGAGTCTTTTTTGTAAGGACTCACAGGTGGGTAATTTCCCCAGCACTATCAACCATAGGAAAACCTGAACTTTCTTAGGAATTGGAGCCCTCCAGATTGATTTATACCATGGAAAAGGGGTTAGATTATTACTGTTATAGAGAGCCAAAAGAAAGGATTTGCAAGTGAAGGAACGGGAAGGGTCAGCCACCCAAAATCTGATATCATTCTCTGAATCGCTAAGAGAGACATTCTCTAGTTGAACTAGCAGATTTATTAGTGCAGAAACCTCCTGTTCTCTCAGATTTCTCAAAAAGTGAAAATTCCATGATAGGGAAGGGGAATCGCTATGTACCTGAGCAATGAAAGAAATAATGGGATTGTTGGACAAAGACGATAACCTATGAAGAGAGGGATATAAAGTGGAAAGAGTCGAGTTACCCAGCCAGGGATCTTCCCAGAATCGAAACATATTACCCCGTCTTACCTGAACTATTATATCATTATTGATATAATTTCTGCAGATTCATACATTGGATTCAATATATTGTTTGTAACTAATAACATTAAAATTCAGTAAGTGTAATTCCCCCACTCTCACTTAACTTAGAGGTGGACATAATAAATTAAACTTATTGGGGTTCACACATTTTTCCAAATTCACACTAAGACAATCAACATTTGCAATATATCGTGGGGTATCTCTAAGGGCGTAAGACCCTTGACAACATGCTTGTGCCTTAACAATTAAGTTTTGCACCATTGGACATCCCTTAGGGCCCGTTTATGTAGAAATTAAAGAACAAAGATTTGTTTTTTATTCTCATCCATATTTCTTAAGCATACAACATGGTGAAACTTTCTTCTTTTGCCTAGAAGAGATTTTGAAATAAGGAAACAACAATGACCCTGAAAATCCTCTATGCCTCTAAGTCCACATACTCAGCTTCTCCTTATTACAAAAGATACCGTAGAATATATGAAATTTCTTTTAAGGAATAGATCCCTAATAAATAGCTACTTGGTTTCCAATTGTGGCAGCCATTGACTAGGCAATAAGTTTGATTGATAAATTTGATTAATGTGGATTTGTAGGTTATGGAAATGGAAGAATCATTATAATAGTGGTGGCCCAGTACCCTATTGCAGAAGTCATCAATGGTAATGATTACCCATTCGTTAGAACTTGAAGAAAAGGCCCAATGTTGCATGGGCCCGTGATTTGATTTAATATTGATAATTTACATACTTTGAGGTTGAATTCTGAGATGGGAAAAGTTTTTGGGACTAAGTTGAAGATTAGATAATATTTGAGTTATTGAGGTATTATTGGGGCCCCTATTGATAATTATGGATAATTTGGGGTGACTTCAAAGAAATCAGAACTCTAATCGGCCGTTTACCATATAAAAAAGACATTTCTGATTTAACTCAAGAAACCAAGACTTGCGATAAATTGCAAAATGCAATTCAATTAAAATTCAGGCAAGCTCAAATGTACCCCCTTTCTCCTCACCCACTGCATAGCACACACACACATACTTACATGAACACACGCGTGCACCTGCTGCTTGCACTCCCATACACCACACAGATTCAAACACCCCCAATTGTGTGTGTATGTGTGAGAGAGAATGATACGGTGGAGGAGGATGAAAAATTCTTTTATCCTAATAACTCACTCTCTTTGTGTGTATTTATGTGGATGCTAATTTGTTTGTATTGTGTTGGAATCCAATTCTCTTTTTACCTAGAGTTCTAATTTGACTATAAATGTTCAATGTTTTTTTTTTCTAAAATTTTATTTTAAGTTTAATTTCATAGTTACAAAAAAAATTATTGCAGTATAGTGTGATGCACTAGTCTACCTTGTTTTATTCATGTCATTTGTTTTTTTATAATTTAAGAAATGTAAACTTAGAGGGGTTAAAAATTATCAGAAAATTGATGTACTTCTGTTGGATTGCCATCTGCCCTGTTTTGTTGACTCCGAAAAGGTTAACTGCCATGGTCCTTCTCTGTGTGTGTGTGTGTGGTTGTGGTTGTGCTGAAGTTTGAAGTATTTTCATTGCTAGATACTTAAAATTACTCTATGATTTCATTTGAAGTTGACTAATATGCATGGAATTTTGCTACGTTTGATGCAATTGAAATGTTATTTCTATCTAGTAAAATTAAGTTTTATTTCTTATCTTGAACTATTACGATCAAGTAAAAGACATTGAAAGTTATCTTTTTCTATTGTTAATTGTTATGGATTGCTTAAGGGCGAAGACTCGAACAAGAAAGCAAAAGTTGAGAGTGAACACTCGGATAAGAAGGGAAAAGTTGAGAGTAAACAGTCGAGCAAGAAAAGAAAAGCTGAGACTAACCTGGGAGGAAAAAGGCTAAAATGTGCAGTTTGTCAAAAAGTACACCGCGGAGAATGTTTGAAGGGTCAACAAGTTTGTTTCAAATGCAAAGAACCAGGACATAACTTTTACGAATGCTCTGTATTGAATGAAAAAGAACCCGAGGAAAAGGGGAAAGAGGAAGCTGATCATCATGTGACGACAGGCATGTCAAAAGCTAAGACCAAGACCAAGATGGGAGGAAAAAAACAAAAATGTGCAGATTGTAAAAAGAAACACTACGGCGAATGCTTGAAGGGTCGACTAGTTTGCTTCAAATGCAAAGAACCAGGACATAAGTTTCACGAATGCCCAACACTTAATGAAAAGGAACCTAAGGAAGAGGGTAAAGTGGAGTAATCACCTTTAACTCATGAGGAAGCAGACATCTGATGACATGTATGTTACTAGTTTCCAATCTACTTGCTCTCGCTTTATTTGATACTAGCGTAAGGCATTTACATCTGCTAGTTTTTGTTTTAAGATTGGGAACACATAATGACATAGATTAGACACTAGAGGTTGGCATCCCTTAAAGAAAGATGCTTATTGTTGATTAGATTTCAAAGGACATAGTAATAAGGAGTTATAGGTTGATATGTGTGTACCTAGTAAATATTGAAGACTTTAACTCATGTTTGGTAAATATTGATATGCTCGGGAACAGAGAAAGGGCAAAGTGGATTGCCACTTGTATGGCAACTCTCGCGGATGCGTGGAAAATGTTGAAGTGGGTAATTATCAGGGTATTTGATATGCAGACAATCACCTGAGATAACTAACGCCTGTGTATACTTTGTGTGGGATTTTATTGACGTTTCTTTTCGTGAGGACGTAACTGGGTGAGACTTTGTAGCTTGTGGTTGCATTTGTATCCAAGGCACCACATAGAAAGTACATATGCAAGAGTTATTGGAGAAGGGATTTATTTGATAACCATGGGGAGCGGAAGTTTAGTCGTGCAAAAAAGAATATGGATTCTTGAGAATGTATATCGATTGTAGAGAGTTGACTTGATTCATTGTGAAGCAAGGATAGAGGATCCGTTGATTAGTTGGGAGGTGTTAAATGTTTTCTCTAAGATTGATTTGAGGTCAGATTCGAAACTAAGATATTTTAGGATATTTTTTTGGTTTCTTCAGTCTAATTGCTAAACCTCATCTCAAAATCTAACCACTAAAGTTTATATATATTACTAACTTTGAAATTTGAAGTACTAAAAAGTGTTATAACTTGTAATTTTGCTCTACTAGGTTAGGACATCGTACTCCGGAAAAGAAATCAAAGCTTTGAGGTGGTGGTGTTGTTATGCAAAAGTGGCCTTTAGTTCATGTAAATTCCAAATGCGTGAATTGATTGTAATGGTGATATTTAACGTAGAGGTCGTTAGGGTGCCGTATATAGGTCTGGGATAAAAAATATACATTTGAGAAAGTTGAATATATTGGTATGAATATCATGATTTATGTGAGTGTTGGAATTAGTATGGACAAGTTTAGGGATGTAAACGACCGAATTAAGCCGAAGCACGAACCATTAGATGCTTAGAAATTATTATATTAAGATTTTGATATTTTTAAAACACCTTACTCATTTTATTTTGATACTATGTTAGCTAATTTCGTCAGCTCTTTGAACTAAGTTATCGTTGCCTGGAAATGAATACCACCATATCAGTCTTTGTTGAGATTTTGGCATATTTTCTGTTGCAAAAGTTAATATATTTTGTAAGATATTCCTGACTTTAGTGCCTAAGATAATGTTTGACTAAGAGGGTGTTTGGCTAAGCTTATAAGCTCCTCAAAACATCTTATAAGATGTTTGAGAGCTTATAAGCTCTTGCAATG
>JAUEKW010058048.1:0-13243 GCA_032274785.1 Ajuga reptans
TTCCGTTTTATCTTAGTCGAGATGATTTAGATCATGTCTTGTTGCTTGGATCGTCGGCGACGACAGGTGTTCCAACAGTGACCATCCACAACATCCATTCGGTAAAAACCTGGTAGATCTGAAGGACTTCTCGACGTCGTCGTAGTCTAAAGGCCTTCCTCCGTCACGTCGTGGCGGTGTCGACTGCGGCCAGAAGATGTTGCGGTGGCGTTTAGACATTTCTGGCATAGATTTTTAGGATGAAGATTAAGAGAGAGAAGCTTCGTTTGAGAAGGAAGATGGAGGGAAGGGAAGAGAGAGAGAGAGGAAGAGAGAGAGAGAGAGAGAGAGACAGAGACCCTTGCCCCACCAGATTTCCAACAACCTACACATGCAATCAAACATCACTTTTACTTGCCCCAACCGGTTCCGGGTGGGGCAAGTAGCAAACAAACATTGCCTAAGTGATTCAATATTGTCTCGCATATTTTTTACAATGTATTAACTATCATTTACATTAAACATATAAGTTTAAAGTTGAATTACATCAACCCCATTCTATCAACATCTAACTTAATAATAAAATACAAGCGCCTATAAATAGTAATTGTAGCGCTTTCCCGCCTAAAACCTCCTATTTTGAGTATGACGCCTGTTATGTTAAATTGTTGATTGATCGCTAATCACCCATAATTAGCATACATATTTGTCATATAATCGGTCCAAATCTCAATCAATCAGTGTAAATCTGAGCACAATATGAAATTTTTCAACAAGATAGGTCAAAACTTGCCCAATATAAGAATATCACATCAACACTATAAATTTACCAAATTTAACTAAACGAGCAAAAAATAGAAGATTGATGGCCGATTTTATATATAAGGAATTACCACAATCAATTAGTGTAAATTTTAGCAAAATATGGAATTTTCCAACAAGATAGGTCAAAACTTGCCCAATATAAGAATATCACATCAACCACTATAAATTTATCAAATTTAACTAAATCAGCAAAAATATAAGACTGATGGCCGATTTCATATATAATGAATTACCACAATCAATAAGTGCAAATCTTAGCAAAATATAGAATTTCCAGACAAGCTAGATCAAAACTTGCTCAATATAAGAATAACAACATCAATCACTATAAATTTACCAAATTTAACTAAATTAGCAAAAATATAAGACTGGTGGCTGATTTTATATATAAGGAATTACCAAAATCAATCAATGCAAGTCTTAGCAAAATATGAAATTTTCCAATAAGTTAGATAAAAACTTGCACAATATAAGAACAACACATCAATTACTATATATTTACCAAATTAACTAAATCAGCAAAAATAGAAAATTGATGGTGGATTTTATATATAAGGAATTACCACAATCAATCAATGCAAATCTTAGCAAAATTTAAAATTTTACCACAATCAAATCTTCTCAAATTGACGTATAATTTAATTGTTTCCATTGTTAGACATATATAAGAACTGGAATATGGAAATTAACTCAAACATTTTTAAATATCGAAAAAATAGGTGCTGATTTTTTATTGATCTTCCATAGCAGCATTGTTCACGTTAATATTCATAGCCAATTTTTATATCCCCTTTCCACCGCCAATTTATGTAGCATTAACATATAATCCTACTTAATATAATAATGGAACCCTCTATAAATAGCAATCTCTGTATTTTCCCGCTCAAACACACCTATTGGATATCTCTGTATTCGTTGAGGTCCTCGAATCTTATTTTGTTAGGGAATCTGTGTCAACTTGACCTCTCGAAGTTCTGTGTTGTATACAATCCCTCCAAGCATGCGGAGTTTGTTGTAATAAGAAAAACATTTATTCTTTTTTTGTTTATCTAATCTTATATATGTGTATGTATGTATATATATATATATATATATATATATATATATATATAACTTTTCCCTATGCAATACTGAAGAAATATCCATATCTTACTCATGTAAGTCTAAACCAATATAAGTATTTCACAACTTACTAATATTTCTATATTTATAATATTTTTTATTGGCCTTTTCTTTTATTAACAAAATATAATTTTTCATCACTTATTATATGTTGATTATAATGTTTCACTATATTATAATCATATAAATATATAAACTCTTCATATGTATTCATGTTAAATTTTCAAACTGTGCATCGCACGAGGATTATATTAATTTTTACACATAAACCACCAATCTTTTTTTTTTTTGGCATCGATATGTACAAACTATACGTGTTTGACAAATAAACCGCCAAACTTATTTTTCGGTCATTTAAACCGGATTTATGCACGTGACTTGCGTGTGACAAGTGTTTATGGGCTTTTTTTCCATTAATCCAGATGCAAAATTCCTTAAGTATGTACCAGAAAGAAAAATGACTCAATTGTATGGATAAAAGAACCCGTAAAAATCCGGTATGAAATTGGCAAAAAATGAGTTTAGTGGTTTATTTGTCAAACTCATATAATTTGTTTATATCTGTGTAAAAAAAAAGTTTGATGGTCTATGTACAAAAACGCTGATAGTTGAATAGGATTGCTATAATTAACTCAAAATTTAATAACAGCTCGAACTTTTAAAAATTTCAAATATTCTTACGGGTCAAATATCCTTCTTTTTTTTTTTTTTTTTTTGTGGAAGATACCCAATTACTAAATTATAGTAAAAATGATCTTTTTTCACTGTGATCCTTTATGATCATGAATAAACGACTAAATTAAGTAGGTTTAAGTACTGAAAGATTCTTCTAAAACGAAACTGCACATTAGTCCAAGTTTTTTTTTTTTTTTTTAAGTAGTTTCTAAGAAGCTAATAAATGCATGCTTGCTCTATTTTTTTAAAATGGCTTTTTAAGAGAGATTTTTAATGGTAAATATTAATGCTATGGTTAGTGGATGTACTTGATAAGGATAGATGAGAGCCAATTAAAAAATGTGTTACTCCAATTTAATAAAAAATTATGTCGACAATGACAAAACTAAGTATAGTATTGATAAACAATAAGTAATAGGTGGCGCAAGAAATCAGATGTTGGTTACGTAAAGACCACATCATATCAATAATCTAACAGTAGGTAATTATAACCAATAATTTAACTTCCCTGATCACTAGGGTTCAAATATGTTGGACTAAAATACCCCTCCAACACGTATGGTTACAAATTTAATCAGGTTGTAGAGTTATCTAAACCAATAATATTGATGTTATCTCATTCATTATTTCATTATTATTACTATGTATTGACGGGACGTATGGGCAATGGCTCACGACTAGATGTAAAAAAGAAAAAAATGGAAAGTTTGGGTTTGAACCCTCAATTAAACAGCCGGTTACGATTTTATAAAAGGTGAAATCGAAAAATAATACGATTGCGAGAGCGGGTCAACAATTTCGTGGCATGGGTTGGGTCAACAACATGCAGGAACCCCAGATCGGGGGATCAACAACTAGTTCGGACAGTTCAACCAAGTCCAAACAAGTGCGCGCACTCAGACTAAAAAGTGTCATTTTCAAACAGACTTCACAACTCTTCAACATATAAATATAGACCCATCATAATTGAATTCGAAGCACTTGAACTCAATCTCTGTTCATTCATTTAGCAATTGTAGTTCTTCAAGTCTCCATTCGGATGATTATCGTACACCGTAAGCCCTGAACTCGGGACAAGTTCATCTCACAGAGAAAGAATGTAACTCTTGCATCGACTTTATCAGCCTTGTTTTTTAGTCATTGTTCGAATACACTTCCAGTTTCCAACATTCACTACATTGTTTTTGATTGATGATCATGTCTTAATCACAAGTTAATATTTACTTGTTTGGTTAAAAAAAAAAAAGGACTAAAAGTAACTAGTACTTCTTCCATCCCAAAAAAAGCAAGTTATGTTTCAAAAAATGTAACATTTTATTTTTAGTCAATTCGATGAAGGAACCACCTTATAGAATTATAAAATCTTGCTTATGCAACTTTTTTCATTTGTTGGTTTGACTTATTAATCATATAGCTTATTCATAAAATTAGCATTTGAATTTTTTTTATTTTAACTAACAAAACGAGAAAATTTATTTTGAAAAAAAAATAAAATTTTAGACAAATAATTTTTATATTAAAAATAGACCTTTTTAAGGTGGAGGTAGTGGCTACTTTACATTTATATATTATGTCACCAGGCCATTTTGACAAATGTAAAGCGCATTGTATAAATTTCAAATTGTACCATCTCCAATTAAATAATCACCAACTTTTACCAAATGCTACAAATTATTATCCTAGTTTTTTGTCAGCCTATTCATTACATGTTCAAAGGAGCCAAAATTTTAATGGTATTGATGTCAATAAATTAGTTCCAGTTTTTTATATTTAATCAGTATAAATTATTGTTTTAAATGTTTATTTATTGAATATTAGTAAAATAATGTAATATATAGTAATTACTTTTTTGCCCTAAGAAAAAGTGCAGTGTGTGCTAATTAAATTGGAAGAGAAGATTTGAAGTGATTGCAAATGGTTTAAATTAAAATACATGAACACAAATGGCTTCTTCTATAGTATATTAAAAAGGGGAAATCTCCACAAATAGAGTTTATTTCATTTAAGCCAAACTAAAAATTTCTGATTCATAAATTAGAAGTCCTGCTTAACAAAGAAAATCATTTGCACTATATAATTGTATGAAATTAAGAAAATTCACTACAACAAAGAAGGTCTTTTGTAGAATATTTTTTGAGACCACAATTGTGGTCACTAATAATAAGTTATTTGTGACCAATTATTCTAATTAATATATATATATGTTTAAATAAGCATACATGAACTATAACTAAATTACCAGTTGGTAAAGTAGTTAATATAATTATATTAAATTAAATAAATTATCATTAAAAAATTCTAGTCTATATGCATAGGGAGAAAATAAGTAAAAACTGAACAAACATAACAAATTAATAAAAATCTATATAGTTTTAAAAATTTAAAAATATATGCACCAAAAGTCACTATAACAAAGAAGGTCTTTTGTGGTATATTATTTGAGACTAAAATTGTTGTCTCTAATAATAACTATATGCAACGACTTGTCGTCACAAACCGTTTTACAAATTATTTGAGGTCATTTTTAATTCTTTTAGAGAAAACTAGTTGTTTCAAAAAAAAAAAATTGATTTTCATTTGAGACCACTCTCGTCGTCTCAAGTAATATAATTTGCATGACGATATGTTGTCTCTAATAACGTAGTCCTGACAAATATTCACTATCTGAGATAACTTTTTGTTGTGTCAAAAGATAATTTTTCTTGTAGTGAGTTTGGATTAAGCCGGCTTATCAAATTGAGGACTAAAATGTACAAAAAATTATTCTTTTAGAACTAAAAGTCATCATAATTCGTACTTGCATCAGGTTGATTATAAACATTCGAAATATTTTAGCTTAAATCTCCTCTGTGCCAAATTTGTAGATGAAATATAACATGTAATAGGGGTAGAATAGGAAGTTAAAATGGGAGTGGAGTGAAATTAGATATCTAGCTAGAGCTACAGTATATATAGGTAGGTGCAATTTATGTATCATCTAAAATCTCAATGTTGCTAGGTTTCCTTTTTTCAACAAGCAGCTAGAACCCACCCTTGCATGTGATGTAACTAGCTTATATTACTTGCTAATATTTATAACTATTTCTCTTTTTCTTTTACCAATCACAATATTTTCTAAGTTTCTCTTCTTTTTTTTTTTTTAAATAAAAAAATTGATGTTTTAATTCATTGTGAGTTGGTTTATTATGTATGTGTTGCATATTGTATAGTACAATCTATTAATATCAGTGTAGTTTTCTTATACACCAATTGCACGAATTTTAGGCAACGATCAAATTCACGGATTGTGTGCAGTTTTTCATGAAAAAAGTATTAGTCATGTTTAGATAAATTTTCTAAAAGAACTACACACAACCCGCGGGTCTGTCCGCGACTCAAATTGCACGGATTTAAGATTCCAAGTTCTTGGTGTACATGAGAATTTGTGATAGTATGATTCAAACTATTTTTTAAGTTGTGCCTTTTATCAATTAGGAAATGGCAGAGAAATGATTTGAACCTCGAATTTTCTCTCTAATAGAGGAGGGCATCACCTTCACTAACACAATTCATTTTATTTTTGCAAGAAAACTGTACTCTCAAGAAATAAAATATGTAGTGGAGCACGATATCATAAACATATTATACGGAAATTTCTACAAGATAAAATTAATAATAGTTTCGTTAGTCCAAAGATTTTTATTGTTATGACTTGAACAAAATAAATTAATAGAACAACATTCCAGGTTCTAGCTAGGCTAGGTGCGTGGATTTTGTTGATTGGTGTATGGTTTAAATTTGAACTGCAATTATTTTTATATAATAATAAAAAACCAATTTGGACTACATGCAATTATTAAATATTGTATTGCATTTGGATTAAGAAATTTTATTTATACAGAGGGTTCAAAATTCCTCCATGATTATCATGCCCAGAGAGAGGAAAAAAACAAGCAAACAAACAAAAAGGAAAGAAAAAAAGACAAATTAGACATATAATAGTTTTTTGGTCCATCATAAAATGTAGGGATATAATTACCAATTACTCTAAGGTTGTGTTTGCTTGGGACTGAAGGCCGCTGAGACACTGTTGATTGAGGCAAACCTGCTGAGCAAAGTAACTGAGGGAGGTAAAATGTTGTGTTTGTTTGGGTAGCTGAGGAAGGGTAAAATGTCCACAGTCTCTTTTTTTGGAAAATGGAGATACTCTAAACATTTGATTAGTTATGTATCAACGTTCCAAAAAAAATACGGCATTGATAATGATAGCCCCACGAAACTGGGAACTAAGTAAGGTGGCAAATAGCAAGGACCGCACTGTAACTTTGCCTT
Source organism: Ajuga reptans (assembly GCA_032274785.1). Lineage (NCBI taxonomy): Eukaryota > Viridiplantae > Streptophyta > Magnoliopsida > Lamiales > Lamiaceae > Ajuga > Ajuga reptans. Next base: position 6,913 of record JAUEKW010058048.1, read on the forward strand.
TCAGGTTCCAACATTATTTTTTTGAAATATTTACATTAATTCTTGTGTCAGAACTCAGAAATAATGCACCATAGGGACTACAACATTTATATGCCTATATTACAGTTGAGCTCTGAGCCTTCTTTCAAGCCACACATATCTCACTCCGTGAAGTCGGAGATATGGTCATATCTCCGACTCTCACATATTCCTAATTCATGTGAAAGATGATAATATGATGACACTCAATGCAAGATAAGAGAGCATGTGCTTCCACTGCATCTGCAGCTTTTTTTATGCTGGAAGGTCCTACAACTCTTCTTATGACAGTGAGATAAGTAATACAACAAGAATAGCAGTACAAAATTCAATCTAAATATTGAAACAAGGAATATATATTTTATTCAGTTCTGGATAAATATATTTTCAAAGAAGAGTCTATAACGTAGTAAAACAGAATGTGTATGAATGGCAACTAAGAATGCAGCCACGCTTTAACAAGGCCCAACATAGGTACATATATTGTGAAGGTCACGGGTTCTTACCTGCTCCTCCTCCCCCCACTCAAAAAAAATAAGGAAAATATTCGTATGAAAGAAATACGAGTCTCAAGGGGAAAGAGCACCCACGACGAAAAAAAGTCCTCCTAATGTCTCTTCATTTCCTGGAAAATGTTTGCCACCTTTGGGGATATTCTTGGCAGAAATTTAAACAACTGAAAAATAAACATCAGAACAATGAGTTTAAAGCATGAGATGTCAACAAAAATGGAAGAACTTCTTGTAGGAATATATATATATATAATATATTCTAATACTTTTATTTTCATTTTCTTTATTATATTTTAATGAGGGGACCTCATTCACATTAAAAAAGAGAGAGTAGCACATTGGCCCCACCATGGAACTGACAAATTCAACATGCTTGAGCTAAAAATACAGTCATTATCCATACAATACTTCATAACAACAAACTTAGCCTTGATCGAAATATGTTAGCTTCATCGATCATATATCGCACGTGTTTTCATTTATGCTTAATATGTATTTATTAATAGTTTCTTTCTGACTCGTTTTAGGTTTCCCCTTCAGCTTTTAATTCAAGTATGTCTCCGTATTGAGGCATCTAAAGGTCTCCTACACACGTCTAAATCATCGTACATTTGTTTCTTTGATTCTATCAGAACTTTTATTCTAATGTGTTTGTTACTCATCACTCATTTTTCTTATCCAGTGACATCCATTTCAACATTCTCCTTCTGCATCCCTCGTCTTTTTGTTCATGTTCGCTACATTTCGGAGAAATGATTTTAATTCAAGCCACCTATAGATGGACATTTTGGGCCAACTTACAGAAGCAGGAATTCACTATTGGGACCTAGTTTAGTTGTGTTGAGTTTGCAGGTCCACTGTATCAGATATCACTTAATGCATTTACAAGTTTGCAGGGCAGATAAATGACCACGTCAAATATCATGTAGTCGACAAATATAAATAAATAAGAGTAATTTCAGCATGCAAGTAATATGAATTTCAAGTAAGGCCACGGTTTTAACTTCAATATAAAGAGCAAAAAATGTAGCATTTCACCAAGAAATTTGACAGGGCATAGTACGGATAAGAACGTACCCACAGCTTCACACAAGCATCAATAACAACTGGAATGAGGCACACGAAAATCGTTATGGCAGCCTGATCCACCTCAAGCCCATAATGCTCCACCATTATCTCTAACAATGTCTGCCAACCAGATTCAGAATGATAGCTGCCAAAGGAACAAAATTATCAAAACAGTAAACGTGCATATTCTAAAGTGGGCTTTTTTTATACGAAATGACTGCTTCTAGTGTAAAATTAAAGGTACCAACATTGGTAAAAGAACTAAAATTGTACATACACGATAAATATGATACAAGCTCATATACGAATAAATTTAACTCAGCTTCTAATGTCAAATTTCAATAAAACTCATCATGAGGCCGTACAGTGTGAAGCTTGTGGAAAAAATAACAGAGAATATTACCCTAAAAATATATCAGTGATGAGAATTATAAGAAATGCCTTTCCCGTGTCTGTGATGTTATTCAGTATCTTATAACCTGTAAATTTCAGCAAAGCGACCTGCAAGAGTACGAGTTGGAAAAACACAGACAGCACAAGAATAAAGAGTGAGAAACCATAAGATCATCCTTGACTATATAAATGGAAGGGGGGAAAAAGCAAAAGAACGCTTGTAAAAAGAAGAGAGCAGATTATTTGACGATAACTCACTTGGTTCTGATAGAAGTATAGAAGAATAAACAATGAGACCCCAAACACTATATCCGACCAGATGTTTGCAAATGTTTTCCGGTTCTCTAATCTATATTCATCTCGCAGCTCTAATCTGTCAAGTAACGGAGCAACAGTGATGATCTTATTGCATTTAATTTTTTCTCAAGATACGTCCCGCAAATCAAAATAAACCATAATGTATAGCAAATAGAAAAGCCAGATTTATTAAATTGAACAAAAGGGCCTAAGCTGATGTACTTCATTCACTTTTCTTCTACAGTACAAATTTTTACAGTATCAGTGATCCAACTCTTTCTCTATGAACCATAATTTACATTATAAAATGCATTAGTTATAGAAAACATGCCAATTATTACTTTTTTCTTTTTCCATTTTCCACACGATATATACGCTATTAAATGAAGTATAGCTCAGCATATCAGACTATACAAGCACTCTCACTCTTCCGACAGAATAGCGTATAAGCAGAGTAAGAACTTATCTATTCTGGAAAAAGATCAGAAATTTCCGTCATTGTTTTTTATCCTTAATCTCATAAACTTCAAGTTGGTTTTCCACATTAAACAAAATGATTAGGAGTGACTATAGCAAAAAATCATTTTAAAAGGACATTTACACAAGAAACTTACGCTCTATGCCGTAACTCCAAGTAAAGCTCCTCATCAGAAAGAGGAGGAGATTTACCAATCTCTACTTCAAGCCGATATCGTGCTTTCTCAAGATTTAGAGCCTTCACCATTTCAAGCTTTTGACTCCTCCTAACATCAAGCGTCTGTGCAGCAAGTGGTACTGTTTTTACATATCTGCTCAGGAAAACGTAGTACTTGATCAAGTCCATTCACCAACCAAAAAATAAAAATTATTAACAATAATAATACTAATATATTAGAAATAAGTTCAGAATGAATCAGTTGGAAATGGCCACTTTGCACAGAGTCTAATAATACTCATATATGCTACAAATTTGGAAGTAGACAATTTTTCAAAGTTTAAAGAGATATATTGGTTTTATAAATTCTCTTATTATTTAGATTTCTATAGTTTGCTTCATCTCGAAATTTAAGCTCAAGAAGATCTGACATTCAAGGCCAAACTGCCCGACACTAATGAGTCATAAACTAGTCCACATACCTCTGGAGGGTGATAACAATTAAAGGGAGTAAAGACCAGTGGGGGGGAATTTTTTCAGGGCTACTCATTACTTACTAAAGAATATCATTTTCATTAGTCTGGAAAGATCATGATTCTTGAATCAGGAGTAACTTTAAATAAATAAGTTGGAAATCGCACATGCAAGACCACCTATACAATATAGTCATTTTGACTTAATTAGTAAAATAGGGTTGCTTATCCAAAACTTCAGTTAAAATTTAACCAATTGACAGCACTAAATTTACCAGAAGTACTTATTAGGTTTAACTTTTTGTTATCGAATGGATGAAGATAAATGATAGGTGGATTATCTCTGGTGAATATTACATCCGGATCCTTACATATGAAGTGAAACAAAGAAGGATAATGGACTTTAACTGTAAACTCATTATCCATTTAGTGTAATACATACCTGTCCAGAAAAGGCAAAAGAATGTAATCATGTACCAAGAAATCCAAAGCCCATGGAATAATGATGAGGACTGCCAGAAATTTAGCCTAATGAAGTTGAAAAATAAATGTTAATGGACAATACTTCAAACATTTAGCCTGAAATAAGAAAGGATGATATGAGTATTTAGAATATTAGAAGTTCGAATCCAATATCAATAGGCATACTACTTCATAAGAATCTACTCATGAGCAACTCAATCAGGTCAAGACAAATCTGATAACTGAATATTGCTACAAGGAATGCACAAGCTTCAGAAAAGTTAAATATTTGATGATTAATAGAGCTCACTTCACTCAATCTCAACAACATTTTCACTAGATTACGTATCCTGATAGGTAATTGCTTTTTCCCCCTCAAGAATGTCTAATTCACACTGTGATAAACTGACACTGATACCCCCAGGGACACTCTTACACTTTAAAGCAAGTTTTTAACTGGGCATGTACTTAATATAAGAAATAGGAGAAATGCATCGGCAATATTCATCAGGGTATTTAACTTTTTTCTGGAATTCAATACATTATTACAAGATTATCTCATGCTTTTCCATCATAAGCCATGGACTTAACATGCTGGAAGTCAGATAGTAATGGGCGCATTAGCTAGAATTAATTTTGTTTTCATAATATGTTCTTCTTATACAGTTGAGATATAAGATCTATGACAGTACACCAAATCCAAACGCTACAAATCTTGCTACGAAATATGCTGGGAAAAAAAAAACTAATATAAGACATCAAGAAACTTATAACTGAATAGCTGGAGTAAAAATCACAAAAAAAAAGCTACATAAATATTTGAAAGACTTGACATGAGCCAAAGAAAATTGAACTCTTGAAAACCACTCACCGAATTGAATGAAGCAAATCGGAAAACTCTATCTTCATACAGAATATCATCCTCTTCCGTACCAAGAATCAAATCCCTCACAGACTTAACCAATCCTCTACTAGAAAACAAATCATCAATTTCTTCCCCTGCATCATTTCCCCCTTTTTCAACCGCACCGTTCGAGTTTTCAGACCAGGATGCACCATTCGAGTTTTCAGACCACGATGCACCATTACCAACATCACCATAAGACCCCTCCACAAGCCAGTCCTCCCACCTCCTATTCTCCTCATTCTTTACATCTTCTTGTGCTTCCCTCAACTCTACAATCGCCTCAGCCCGCCTTTTCCACGCCTCAAACTTCTCATTCTCAGATAACTCATCATCACTGGATTCCTCCTCCGAGTCCAGCAAATCAAGCACATTTTCATCCTTCAAACCAAGCCAATTTCCTTCTTCGTCAAAGAAGAATCTCTGCCACCAACTTCTCTTTCTGTGCTTTTTCTTGGCATTCGGTACAAGCCCACAAGATTTTCTCCTACCACGACTGAATTGAACAGCAGGAAACAATGCATTCCAAGATGAAAATGAATTTTCCAGGCTACTTTTCTTGGATAAGACTAGATTTTGACATAAGACCATTGAAGTGCTCATGAAGAACATGTAAAAACTCCCACATTTTTCAGCCTCAGATGCAATCTTGCTCAAAGAAACTCAACAAACACGCAAAAGTAAGCATTTCCTCAATCAATTACGCAAACACCACATATGCATCACCATATACCAACGGATATTCAAAGATACAGCTAAGGGATGGATGTCCCAAGATAATATAAACAGAAAGTAAAGTAACTCAACAAAATTGGGAAACCTGGTCCTGTGAAGATGGAACTGCAAAGGTAGTACACTACTTTGAAAAAAGAAAAAAAAAAGAAAAAGCAAATCAAAATATTGTTGGTTTGTGTATAGGGATGGTAGGAGCCAAGTGGGGGAGGATAACGGTTTAGGCTTGATCCTCTTCGGATAAAGCTTTTCACACTGGCTGCTACTTTGCCCGTCTGAATGTGGCCTTGTACTGGCTATGGTGTTTCCTGTGATTTATGGCAAATCCTTGGTACAAAACGGGAATTTCTTCCAACTTCAATGTCACTTTTATTACTCAGAGTTGCTTATCGTCTAAATTTCCTTTTTACTCTACGCATGGTGATGGATAAGGCGTTCATGGTGGGTCATACTCCCAAGCTTCTACTAACTGCACCTCATATTTTGAATACATTCTATTGTTTTTCAAATTTCAATAGATAATTTTTAATTAAATACACCTCTATCTTGGAGAGTTTTACTTTTACCCCCTGTTTTTTTAGATAAAATCACATATTTCAAACAGTGTTCCATTTCCTATTTCAACTTAATCAATACATGTCACGTATGTAAAATGATATCATGGTGACATCACAAATAACCAAGTAATGTTGGAATAGAAGATGAAATATCGTTTGAAATATGTGATCTAATTTACTTTTGGGTAGGGATGTAATCAAACCAAACTATTTGCAAACTATTCGGGTCTCGGTTCGAAAAAATATTTGTTCGGGATCGTTCGTTGGCCTAAACGAACCGA
>JAUEKW010058158.1:2919-22131 GCA_032274785.1 Ajuga reptans
CTCCCCCCTCTTTTTTTTGCAAAATTAATGCTGGTTTCTTTCACTATTATCAGTTGCATTTAGGAGGAGAAGTCTAAGAGAGTGTTTGGCTAAGGTTATTTCAAACGTTTTATAAGCACCAACATCTTATAAGTTGTTTTGAAAGCTTATAAGATGTAATTTTTTAAGAGCTTATAAGTTAATAATGTATTTGGATAAAAGAGGTTATAAGATGTAATTGCATGTAGAGATATTTGCACATACATTTCACATATTACACAAACTACATACACTGACACAAATTTCACACACACTACACATATTTCACACACACTATCCATACTATCCACACATTACACACACTACACAGACATTGCACACATTTCACACACTACACATATTACACACATTATACATATTCCACACACACATATTTCATATATTACACACATTTCACACACTACACATGTACATTTCACACACACTTCACACATACTACACACATTCACATACTACACATGTTTCACATATTGCACATACACCACACACATTCCACACACACTACAACATTTCATAAATATTACACACGATCAACATACTTTACACACACTACACACGTTTCATACATATTCCACACACTACACATATTTCACACTCACTTCATACACACTACACACATTTCACACACATTACACAAACTACGCACATTTCACACACACTACACACACATTTCGCAAATTACACATACTACACACACTTCACCCACACTATACACATTTGCAAAGAATTAATTTTAAGAAATCACATCTCTTTATGCATCAAATGAAAAAAGGACGGTGGCAGCACCATTTTCCATTAACTGAATATCTAAATACCATTTATTCCAGTCTCATTTAGAAGTATCAGTAAAAGGGGAAAAATAAAAACAAAGGTGAAGAATAAGAAAAGAGGTAGGTTTAACGAAAAAGTAAAAAAGAAGGAAAAAACTTTCACTCGAGTGGATCTACGTCAACTTTTGAAATGTATGTGAAATGTGTGTAGTGTGTAATGTATGTGAAATGTGTGTAGTATGTGAAATACATGTGGAATGTGTGTAGTGTGTGAAACGTATGTAGTATGTGTAATGTGTGAAATGTTCGTGTAGTGTATGATGTATGTGTAGTTTGTGTAGTGTGTGCAAAATGTATGTAGTGTGTGAAATGTGTGTAGTGAGTGTGAAACATGTGTAGTGTGTGAAATGTGTGTGTAGTATGTGTAATGTATGTGAAACGTGTGTAGTGTGTGTAATGTGTGAACTGTGTGTGTAGTGTGTAGTGTATGTAATGTGTGAAATATGTGTGTAGTATGTAATGTATATGAAATGTTTTTAGTGTGTGAAATACGTGTGGAATGTGTGCAGTGTGTGCATAGTGTGTGTAGTATGTGTAATGTGTTTGAAACATGTGTAGTATGTGTAATGTGTGAAATGTGTGTGTAGTGTGTGTGAAGTATGTGTAGTTTGTATAGTTTGTGCGAAATGCATGTAGTGAGTGAAATATATGTGTAGTGTGTAATGTATGTGAAACGTGTGTAGTGTGTGTAATATGTGAAATGTGTGTGTAGTGTGTGAAATGTGTGTTCTGTGTGTAATGTGTGAAATGTGGGTGTAGTGTGTGAAATATGTGTAGTGTATGTAATTTATGAAATGTGTGTGTAGTGTGTGTAATGTATGTGAAACATGTGTAGTGTGTATGTAAAATGTGTGTAGTATGTTAAATACGTGTGGAATATGTGTAGTGTGTGTGTAGTGTGTTAAACGTGTGTAGTATGTTTAATGTGTGAAATGTGTGTGTAGTGTGTGTGAAGTAAGTGTAGTTTGGGTAGTGTGTGCGAAATATATGTAGTGTGTTAAATATATGTGTAGTGTGTGTAATATATGTGAAACGTGTGTAGGGTGTGAAATGTGTGTGTAGTGTGTGTGTAATGTATGAAATGTGTGTAGTGTGTGTAATGTATTTGAAATGTGTGTAGTATGTGAAATATGTGTAGAATGTGTGTAGTGGGTGTGTAGTGCATGTAGTGTGTGAAACATGTGTAGTATATGTAATGTGTGAAATATGTGTGTACTGTGCGAAATGTGTGTAGTGTATGTAATGTGTGAAATGTGTGTGTAGTGTGTGTAATGTATATGAAATGTGTGTAGTGTGTGAAATACGTGTAGAATGTGTGTAGTGTGTGCATAGTGTGTGTAGTGCATGTATTGTGTGTGAAACATGTGTAGTATGTGTAATGTGTGAAATGTGTGTGTAGTGTGTGTGAAGTATGTGTAGTCTGTATAGTTTGTGCGAAATACATGTAGTGAGTGAAATATGTGTAGTGTGTATGAAACATGTGTAGTGTGTGAAATGTGTGTAGTGTGTGTAATGAATGTGAAATGTGTGTCATGTGTGTAATGTGTGTGTAGGGTGTGAAATGTGTGGTGTATAAAATGTCTTAAATGTGCGTGTAGCTTGTGTATTGTATGTGAAACGTGTGTAGTATGTAATGTGTGAAATCTGTGTAGTGTATGTAATGTGTGAAATGTGTGTGTAGTGTGTGTAGTTTATGTAGTGTGTGTAAAATGTATGTAGTGTGTGAAATGTATGTAGTGTGCATAAAATATGTGTGTAGTATGTGTTCTTTGTGTAGCGTGTGCGAAATATTTGTAGTGTGTGAAATGTGTGTAGTGTATGTGAAACGTTTGTATTGTGTGAAATGTGTGTGTAGTGTGGGTAATGTATGTGAAACGTGTGTAGTGTATGTAATGTATATGAAATGTGTTTAGCGTGTAAAATGCGTGTGGAATGTGTGTAGTGTATGCATAGTGTGTGTAGTGTATGTAATGTGTTTGAAACGTGTGTAGTATGTATAATGTATGAAATGTGTGTGTAGTGTGTGTGAAGTATGTGTAGTTTGTGTAGTTTGTGTGAAATGTATGTAGTGTGTGTGAAACGTGTGTCGTATGTGAAATATGTGTGTAGTGTGTGTAATGTGTGAAATGTGTGTGTAGTGTATCTAATGTATGTGAAACGTGTATAGTGTGTGTAATGTATGAAATCTGTGTGTAGTGTGTGAAATGTGTGCAGTGTATGTAATGTGTGAAATGTATGTGTAGTGTGTAATGTATGTGAAATATGTGTAGTATATGAAATGCGTGAGGAATGTGTGTAGTGTGTGTGTAGTGTGTGTGTAGTGTGTGAAATGTGTGTAGTATGTGTAATGTGTAAAATGTGCGTGTAGTGTGTGTGAAGTATGTGTAGTTTGGGTAGTGTGTGCAAAATATATGTAGTGTGTGAAACGTATGTTGTGTGTGAAATATATGTGTAGTGTGTAATGTATGTGAAACGTGTGTAGTGTGTGTAATGTGTGAAATGTGTGTGTAGTTTGTAAAATGTGTGTAGTGTATGTAATGTCTTAAATGTATGTGTAGTGTGTGTATTTTATGTGAAACGTGTGTAGTGTGTGAAATGTATGTGAAACGTGTGTAGTGTGTAATGTGTGAAATGTGTGTAGTCTCTGTAATTTATGAAATGTGTGTGTAGTCTATGTAGTGTGTGTGAAATGTATGTAGTGTGTGAAATGTATGTAGTGTACGTGAAATGTGTGTGTAGTGTGTGTGATTTGTATAGTGTGTGAGAAATATATGTAGTGTGTGAAATGTGTGTGGTGTGTATGAAACGTGTGTATTCTCTGAAATATGTGTGTAGTGTGGGTAATGTATGTGAAACGTGTGTAGTGTGTGTAATGTGTGAAATATGTTTGTCGTGTGTGAAATATGTGTAGTGTATGTAATGTGTGAAATGTGTGTGTATTATGTGTAATGTATATGAAATGTGTGTAGTATGTGAAATGTGTGTGGAATGTGTGTAGTGTGTTTAGTGTGTAAAACGTGTGTAGTATGTGAAATTTATGAAATGTACGTGTAGTGTGTGTGAAGTATATGTAGTTTGTGTAGTGTGTGCAAAATGTATGTAGTGTGTGAAATGTGTGTAGTGTGTGTGAAACATGTGTAGTGTGTGAAATGTGTGTGTAGTGTGTGTAATACATGTGAAACGTGTGTAGTGTGTGTAATGTGTGAACTCTGTTTGTAGTGTGTGAAATGTGTGTAGAGTATGTAATGTGTGAAATATGTATGTAATGTATATGAAATATGTTTAGTGTGTGAAATACGTGTGGAATGTGTTTAGTGTGTGAAATGCATGTGGAATATGTGTAGTGTGTGTAATGTATTTGAAATGTGTGTAGTATGTCTAATATATGAAATGTGTATGTAGTGTGTGTGAAGTATGTGTAGTTTATGTAGTTTGTGCTAAATATATGTAGTGTATGAAATGTGTCTAGTGTGTGTGAAAGGTGTGTAGTCTGTGAAATGTGTGTGTAGTGTGTGTAATGTATGTGAAATATGTGTAGTGTGTGTAATGTGTGAAATGTGTGTGTAGTGTATGATATGTGTGTGTAATATATGTGAAACGTGTGTAGTATGTGTAATATATGGAAATGTGTATGTAGTGTGTTAAATGTGTGTAGTGTATGTAATGTGTGAAATGTATGTGTAGTGTGTGTAATGTATGTAAAATGTGTATAGTATGTAAAATAAGTGTGGAATGTGTGTAGTGTGTGTGTAGTGTATGTAGTGTGTGAAACGTGTGTAGTATGTCTGATCTGTGAAATGTGCATGTAGTGTGTGTGAAGTATGTATAGTTTTGGTAGTGCTTGCAAAATATATGTAGTGTATGAAACGTATGTAGTGTGTGAAATATATGTAGTGTGTATAATGTATATGAAACATGTGTAGTGTGTGTAATGTGTGAAATGTGTGTGTTGTGTGTGAAATGTGTGTAGTGTATGTAATGTGTCAAATGTGTGTGTAGTGTGTGTAATGTATATAAAATGCGTCTAGTGTGTGAAATGTGTGTGGAATGTGTGTAGTGTGTGTTTTGTGTGTGTAGTGTGTGAAACATGTGTAGTATATGTAATGTGTGAAATGTGTGTGTAGTGGGTGTGAAGTATGTGTAGTTTTTATAGGTTGTGCGAAATGTATGTAGTGAGTGAAATGTGTGTAATGTGTGTGAAATGTGTGTAGTATGTAGTCTGTATAATGTATGTGAAATGTGTGTATTGTAAGAAATGTGTGTGAAATGTGTGTAGTGGATGTGTAGTGCGTGTAGTGTATGAAACGTGTGTAGTGTGTGTAATGTGTGAAATATGTGTGTAGTCTGTGAAATGTGTGTGTAGTGTATGTAATGTGTGAAATGTGTGTGTAGTGTGTGTAATGTATATGAAATGTGTGTAATGTGTGAAATGCGTGTGGAATTTGTGTAGTGTGTGTAATGTGTGTAAAACGTGTGTGGTGTGTGTAATGTGTGAAATATGTTTGTAGTGTGTGTGAAGTATGTGTAGTTTGTATAGTTTGTGCGAAATGCATGTAGTGAGTGAAATGTGTGTAGTGTGTGTGAAACGTGTGTAGTGTGTGAAATGTGTGTAGTGTGTGTAATGTATGTGAAACGTATATAGTGTGTGTATTATATGTGAAACGTGTGTAGTGTGTAGTGTATGTAATGTGAGAAATGTGTGTGTAGTGTGTGTAGTTTGTGTAGTGTGTGTGAAATATATGTTGTGTGCGTGAAATGTGTGTGTAGTGTGTGCGAAATGTATGTAGTGTGTGAAATATGTGTAGTTTGTGTGAAACGTGTGTATTGTGTGAAATGTGTGTGTAGTGTGTGAAATCTGTGTAGTGTATATAATGTTCATAATGTGTGCGTATTGTGTGTAATGTATGTAAAATATGTGTAGTGTGTGAAATGCATGTGGAAAGTGTGTAGTGTGTGTAGTGTATGAAACGTGTGTAGTATGTGAAATGTGTGTGTAGTGTGTGTCAAGTATGTGTAGTTTGTGTAGTGTGTGCAAAATGTATGTAGTGTGTGAAATGTGTGTTGTGTGTGTGAAACATGTGTAGTGTGTGAAATGTGTGTTAGTGTGTGTAATGTATGTGAAACGTGTGTAGTGTGTGTAATGTGTGAACTGTGTGTGTAGTGTGTGAAATGTGTGTAGTGTATGTAATGTGTGAAAAATGTGTGTAGTGTATGTAATGTATATGAAATGTGTTTAGCGTGTAAAATGCGTGTGCAAAATGTATGTAGTGTGTGAAATGTGTGTTGTGTGTGTGAAACATGTGTAGTGTGTGAAATGTGTGTTAGTGTGTGTAATGTATGTGAAACGTGTGTAGTGTGTGTAATGTGTGAACTGTGTGTGTAGTGTGTGAAATGTGTGTAGTGTATGTAATGTGTGAAAAATGTGTGTAGTGTATGTAATGTATATGAAATGTGTTTAGCGTGTAAAATGCGTGTGGAATGTGTGTAGTGTGTGCATAATGTGTGTAGTATATATAATGTGTTTGAAACGTGAGAAGTATGTATAATGTATGAAATGTGTGTGTATTGTGTGTGAAGTATGTGTAGTTTGTGTAGTTTGTGTGAAATGTATGTAGTGTGTCAAATGTGTGTAGTGTGTGTGAAACGTGTGTCGTATGTGTAATGTGTGTGTAGTGTGTGTAATGTGTGAAATGTGTGTGTAGTGTGTGTAATGTATGTGAAATATGTGTAGTATATGAAATGCATGAGGAATGTGTGTAGTGTGCGTGTAGTGCATGAAACATGTGTAGTATGTGTAATGTGTAAAATGTGCGTGTAGTGTGTGTGAAGTATGTGTAGTTTGGGTAGTGTGTGCAAAATTTATGTAGTGTGTGAAACGTATGTTGTGTGTGTAATATATGTGTAGTGTGTAATGTATGTGAAACGTGTGTAGTGTGTGTAATGTGTGAAATGTGTGTGTAGTGTGTGAAATGTGTGTAGTGTATGTAATGTCTTAAATGTATGTGTTGTGAGTGTATTTTATGTGAAACGTGTGTAGTGTGTGTAGTGTGTGAAATGTGTGGTGTATGTTATTTGTGAAATGTATGTGTAGTGTGTGTAATGTATGTGAAATGTGTATAGAGTGTGAAATACGTGTGGAATGTGTGTAGTGTGTGTTGTGTGTGAAATATGTGTAGTATTTGTAATGTGTGAAATGTGCGTGTAGTGTGTGTGAAGTATGTGGAGTTTGTGTAGTGTGTGTGAAATGTATGTAGTGTGTGAAATATGTGTAGTGTGTGTGAAACGTGTGTAGTGTGTGAAATGTGTGTGTAGTGTGTGTAATGTATGTGAAACGTATGTAGTGTGTGTAATGTATATGAAATATATGAAGTGTGTGTAATGCGTGTGGAATATGTGTAGTGTGTGAATAGAGTGTGTAGTGTGTGTAATGTGTTTGAAACATGTGTAGTATGTGTAATGTGTGAAATGTGTGTGTAGTTTGTGTGAAGTATGTGTAGTTTGTGCGAAATGTATGTAGTATGTGAAATGTGTGTAGTGTGTGTGAACCGTGTGTAGTGTGTGAAATGTGTGTGTAGTGTGTGTAATGTATGTGAAATGTGTGTAGTGTGTAAAATACGTGTGAAATTTGTGTAGTGTGTGTTGTGTGCATGTAGTGTGTGTAATGTGTTTGAAACGTGTGTAGTATGTGTAATGTATGAAATGTGTGTATAGTATGTGTGAAGTTTGTGTAGTTTGTGTAAAATGTATCTAGTGTGTGAAAAATGTGTAGTTTGTGTAAAACCTGTGTAGTGTGTGAAACGTGTGTGTAGTGTGTGTAATGTATAAGAAACTTGTGTAGTGTGTGTGGAGTGTATGTAATGTGTGAAATGCGTGTGTAGTGTATGTAATTTGTGTTAAACGTGTGTAGTGTGTGTAATGTATGAAACATGTGTGTAGTGTGTGTAATGTATGAAATATGTGTGTAGTGTGTGAAATGTGTGTATTATATGTAATGTGTGAGATGTGTGTGTATTGTCTGTAATGTATGTGAAATGTGTATAGTGTGTAAAATACGTGTGGAATGTGTGTAGTGTGTGTAATGTATGTGAGACGTGCAATTAATAAAATTACAGTCCGTTATCGCTTCCCAATTCCAAGGCTTGATGATCTCATTGATCAGTTACATGGCGCTTCTTTTTTCACCAAACTGGATCTCAAAAGCGGTTATCATCAGATTCGAATTAAATCGGGAGATGAATGGAAGACAGCTTTTAAAACGAGAGAAGGACTTTACGAATGGTTGGTGATGCCATTTTGGCCTTTCGAACGCACCTAACACTTTTATGCGCATCATGAATCAGACTTTGCGACCTTTTATTGGCAAGTTCGTGGTCATCTATTTTAATGATATTTTGATATTTAGTGCTTCCATGGAGTTACATCTGCAACATTTACGTGAGGTACTCCTTGTCTTGCGCCATGAACAATTTTATGCCACCATGACTAAATGTATATTTTGCACTTCCAGTGTAAATTTCTTGGGATATATTGTATCATCGACTGGGCTGTCCGTTGATCCATCTAAAGTAGCCGCTATCTCACAGTGGCCCGAGCCGCGCTCAATTACTGAGGCCCGTAGTTTCTATGGTCTCGCTTCATTCTATCGGTGATTCATACCACATTTTAGCAGTATTATGGCTCCAATAACAGATAGTTTTCATGGCACAATCTTCAATTGGACACCGGCAGCTAGTTCGGCGTTTTTTGAAATTAAACAACGCCTCACCAATGCGCCCGTTTTGATGTTCCCCAATTTTTCTACACCATTTGAATTGCACTGTGATGCCTCCAAATTTGGCATCGGCACCGTCCTTAGCCAATCCGGGCATCCCATCACTTTCTTTAGTGAGAAAATTAAAGGGCCTAAACTTCGATTCAATACATATGACATTGAACTCTTTCCTGTGGTTCAGGCTGTTAAACATTGAAGGCATTATCTTTTCCAGCGTGAATTTGTGCTATTCACGGATCATGATTCTATTCGCCACATTAGGAGTCAGGATAAAATATCAGCCCGACATGCGTCCTGGCACGCGTATTTACAGCAGTTTACATTTGTCATCAAACATAAATCCGGAATTTCAAACAAGGTAGCTGACGCATTGAGTCGACGACATTCACTCCTTGCTGAAATGCGAGTCCAAGTAATAGGTTTTGAAAGCTTATCTGAGCTTTATGTAACTGATTCTTATTTTTCAAAAATTCTGGGAGATTTGCAATCTGGTGCATCAACAGATTATCTATTTGAGAATGGTTATTTGTTTCGTGGACTCCGACTTTGTATACCGGACTGTAGTTTGAGACTCCACATTATTCAGGAGCTTCATCAAGAGGGACATGTTGGTCGGGATCGCACTTTCCACCTTGTTTCTCAAAAATATTTTTGGCTGAGTATGCGGCGTGATGTGAATCATTTTGTCGCTCGTTGTCGTACATGTCAACTTTCCAAAGGACATGCTACAAACGCCGATCTTTATTTGCCATTACCAGTTCCTACACAGCCTTGGGTGGATATAAGTATGGATTTTGTATTGGGATTGCCACGTACTCAGCGTGGGTATGATTTAATTTTTGTGGTCGTAGACCGATTTTCAAAAATAGCTCATTTTCTACCATGTAGGCGAACTAACGATGCCGTTGTTGTTGCACAATTATTTTTTCGTGATATTTATCGATTGCATGGTTTGCCCTCTTCAGTTGCCTCTAATCGCGATACCCGATTTCTTAGTCATTTTTGGCAGAGTTTATGGCGAATGATGAATATTTCACTCAATTTCAGTTCCGCTTATCATCCTCAGACGGATGGACAAACTGAGGTTGTCAATCATTCCTTGGGTAATATGCTCCGTGCTTTAGTTGGTGATCATGTGAAATGTTGGGATGTTAAATTGCCTATGGCTAAATTTTCCCACAATAGTGCAGTCAATCGCTCCATCGGGTTCAGCCCCTTTGAAATTATATTTGGGGTTGCACCACGAGGCCCCTTGGGCCTTCTTCCTCTGCCGGATGCAGTACGCCCGCATGGTGTAGCTGCTGATTTTGTGAACGACATACAAGGCATACATCTTCATGCACGAAGCAACTTGATAGATTCTATGGCTACATATAAATCTCGGGCTGAGTGTGTAGTGTGTGTGAAATATGCGTAGCTTGTATAGTTTGTGCGAAATGCATGTAGTGAGTGAAATATGTGTAGTGTGTGAAATGTGTGTGTAGTGTGTGTAATGTATGTGAAACGTGTGTAGTGTGTGTAATGTGTGAAATGTGTGTGTAGTGTCTGAAATGTGTGTAGTGTATGTAATGTCTTAAATGTGTGGGTAGTGTGTGTATTGTATGTTAAACGTGTGTAGTGTGTGTAATGTGTGAAATATGTGTAGTGT
The DNA here is from genome assembly GCA_032274785.1 of Ajuga reptans. Taxonomy (NCBI): domain Eukaryota; kingdom Viridiplantae; phylum Streptophyta; class Magnoliopsida; order Lamiales; family Lamiaceae; genus Ajuga; species Ajuga reptans. Next base: position 13,208 of record JAUEKW010058158.1, read on the forward strand.
ATGTAATGTGTGAAATGTGTGTGTAGTGTGTGTAATGTATGTAAAATGTGTGTAGTGTGTGAAATACGTGTGGAATATGTATAATGTGTCGAGGCGGAAATTCGGGCTGCCCGACCCGTACGGGCTGGGCCCGTCGGGCCATTACAAATTTTGGGCCGGGCCGGGCCTAAAATTAGTCAGCCCGGCCCATCTTATCCCCTTATATTATACAAAAATTTTTGGGCCGCCCATCGGGCCTTCGGGCTTTTTGCTTTTCGGGCCGGGTAAAAAATAATTTCAGCCTAATATTTTATAGCCCAGCCCATCTAAATATCGGGATGGGCTGGGCCAGCCCATCCGGCCGGGCCAATTTTGCCACCTCTAATAATGTGTGTGTAGTGTATATAATGTGTGAAACATGTGCAGTATGTGTAATGTGTGAAATGTGCGTGTAGTGTATGTGAAGCATGTGTTGTTTCTATAGTGTGTGTGAAATGTATATAGTTTGTGAAATGTGTATAGTGTATATGAAACGTGTGTAGTGTGTGTGTGAAATATATGTAGAGTGTGTGAAACATGTGTAGTATGTGTAATGTGTGAAATATGTGTGTAGTGTGTGTGTAGTATGTGTAGTTTCTGCAGTGTGTGCGAAATGTATGTAGTGAGTGAAATGTGTGTAGTGTGTGTGAAATGTGTGTAGTGTGTGATGTGTGTGTAGTGTGTGTAATGTATGTGAATTATCTAGAGTGTGTGTAATATGTGAAATATGTGTGTAGTGTGTGAAATGTGTGTAGTGTATGTAATGTGTGAAATGCGTGTGAAGTGTGTGTAATGTATGTAAAATGTGTGTAGTGTGAGAAATACGTGTGGAATATATGTAGTGTGTGTAGTGTATGTAATGTGTTTGAAACGTGTGTAGTATGTGTAATATGTGAAATATATGTGTAGTGTGTGGGAAGTATGTGTAGTTTGTGTAGTGTGTGCGAAATATGTGTAGTGTGTGTGAAACATGTGTAGTGTGTGAAATATGTGTAGTGTGTGTAATCTGTGAAATGTGTGTGTAGTGTATGCAATGTGTATGTAGTGTATGTAATGTGTGAAATATGTGTGTAGTGTGTGTAATGTATGTAAAATGTGTGTAGTGTGGGTAATGAGTGAAATGTGTGTGTAGTGTGTGAAATATTTGTAGTGTATGTAATGTGTGAAATGTATGTGTAGTGTGTGTAATGTAAGTGAAATGTTTGTAGTGTGTGAAATACGTGTGGAATATGTGTAGTGTGTGTGTGTAGTGGGTGTAGTGTATGAAAGATGTGTAGTATGTGTACTATGTGAAATGTGCGTGTAGTGTGTGTGAAGTATGTGTAGTTTGTGTAGTTTGTGCGAAATATATGTAGTGTGTCAAATGTGTGTAGTGTGTGAAATATGTGTGTCGTGTGTGTAATGTATGTAAACGTATGTAGTGTGTGTAATGTGTGAAATACGTGTGTAGTGTGTGAAATATATGTAATTTATGTGAAACGTGTGTAGGGTGTGTAATGTGTGAAATGTGGGTGTAGTGTGTGAAATGTGTGTAGTGTATGTAATTTATGAAATATGTGTGGTGTGTGTAATGTATGTGAAACACGTGTAGTATGTATGTGAAATGTGTGTAGTATGTGAAATGTGTGTAGTGTATGAAATGCATGTGGAATGTGTGTAGTGTGTGTAGTGTGTGAAACATGTGTAGTATTTGTGATGTGTGAAATGTATGTGTAGTGTGTGTGAAGTATGTGTAGTTTGGGTAGTGTGTGCGAAATATATGTAGTATGTGAAATGTGTGAAATGTGTGTGTAGTGTATGTAATGTGTGAAATATGTGTGTAGTGTGTGTAATGTATGTGAAATGTGTGCAGTGTGTGAAAAGTGTGTGGAATGTATGTAGTGTGTGTATTGTGTGTAATGTGTGAAATGTGTGTGTAGTGTGTGTGAAGTATGTGTAGTTTATATAGTTTGTGCGAAATGCATGTAGTGTGTAGTGTGTGTGAAACATGTGAAGTATGTGAAATATGTGTAGTGTGTGTAATGTATGTGTAATGTGTGTAGTATATTAAATATGTGTGGAAAGTGTGTAGTGCATGTAGTGTATGAAACATGTGTAGTGTGTGTAATGTGTGAAATGTGTGTGTACTGCGTGAAATATTTGTAGTGTATGTAATGTGTGAAATGTGTGTGTAGTGTGTGTAATGTATATGAAATATGTGTAGTGTGTGAAATACGTGTGGAATGTATGTAGTATGTGTAGTGTGTGTAATGTGTGTGAAACATGTGTAGTATGTGTAATGTGTGAAATATGTGTGTAGTGTGTGTGAAGTATGTGTAGTTTGTATAGTTTGTGAGAAATACATGTAGTGAGTGAAATGTGTGTAGTGTGTGTGAAACATGTGTTGTGTATGAAATATATGTGTACTGTGTAATGTATGTGAAACGTGTGTAGTGTGTGTGTAGTGTGTGAAATGTGTGTAGTGTATGTAATGTCTTAAATGTATGTGTAGTGTGTGTATTTTATTTGAAACGTGTGTAGTGTGTGAAATGTGTGGTGTATGTAATGTGTGACAAGTGTGTGTGGTGTGTGTAATGTATGTGAAATGTGTATAGAGTGTGAAATGCGTGAGGAATGTGTGTAGTGTGTGTTGTGTATGAAACATGTGTAGTATTTATAATGTGTGAAATGTTCGTGTAGTGTGTGTGAAGTATGTGGAGTTTGTGTAGTGTGTGTGAAATATATGTAGTGTGTGTAGTGTGTGTGAAGTATGTGAAGTATGTGTAGTTTGTGCGAAATGTATGTAGTGTGTGCAATGTGTGTAGTGTGTGTGAAACGTGTGTAGTGTATGAAATGTGTGTGTTGTGTATGTAATGTATGTGAAACGTGTGTAGTGTGTAAAATGCGTGTGAAATGTGTTTAGTGTGCCTGTAGTGTGTGTAATGTGTTTGAAACGTGTGTAGTATGTGTAATGTATGAAATACGTGTATAGTGTGTGTGAAGTATGTGTAGTTTGTGCAAAATGTATGTAGTGTGTGAAAAATGTGTAGTGTGTGTAAAGCCTGTGTCGTGTATGAAATGTGTGTAGTGTGTGAAATGTATAAGAAACTTGTGTAGTGTGTGTGGAGTGTATGTAATGTGTGAAATGCGTGTGTAGTGTTTGTAATGTATGTTAAATGTGTGTAGTGTGTGTAATGTATGAAATGTGTGTGTAGTATATGGAATGTGTGTAGTGTATGTAATGTGTGAGATGTGTATGTAGTGTGTGTAATGTATGTGAAATATGTGTAGTGTGTGAAATACGTATGGAATGTGTGTAGTGTGTGTAATGTGTGAAATGTGTGTATAGTGTGTGAAATGTGTGTAGTGTATGTAATGTGTGAAATGTGTGTGTAGTGTGTGTAATGTATATGAAATATGTGTTGTGTGTGAAATACGTGTGGAATGTGTGTAGTGTATGCACAGTGTGTGTAATGTGTGTAATGTGTGTGAAACATGTGTGGTGTGTGTAATGTGTGAAATTTGTGTGTAGTGTGTGTGAAGTATGTGTAGTTTGTATAGTTTGTGCGAAATGTATGTAGTGAGTGAAATGTGTGTAGTGTGTGTGAAACGTGTGTAGTGTGTGAAATATGTGTAGTGTGTGTAATGTATGTGAAACGTGTGTAGTGTGTGTAATGTATGAAATGTGTGTGTAGTGTGTGTAGTGTGTGTAGTGTGTGTGGTGTGTGTATTGTATATAATGTGTGAAATGTGTGTGTAGTGTGTGTAATTTGTGAAATGTATGTAGTGTGCGTGAAATGTATGTAGTGTGCGTGAAATGTGTGTGTAGTGTGTGCGAAATGTATGTAGTGTGTGAAATGTGTGTATTGTGTGTGAAACGTGTGTGTTGTATGAAATGTGTGTGTAGTGTGAATTGGATGTAGTATATGTAATGTGTAAACTGTGTGTGTATTATGTGTAATGTATGTGAAATGTGTGTAGAGTGTGAAATGCGTGTGGAATGTGTGTAGTGTGTGTGTAGTGTATGAAACTTGTGTAGTTTATGAAATGTGTGAAATGTGCGTGTAGTGTGTGAAGTATGTGTAGTTTGTGTAGTGTGTGCAAAATGTATGTAGTGTGTGAAATGTGAGTTGTGTGTGTGAAACATGTGTAGTTTGTGAAATGTATGTTAGTGTGTGTAATGTATGTGTAACGTGTGTAGTGTATGTAATGTGTCAACTGTGTGTGTAGTGTGTGAAATGTGGGTAGTGTATGTAATGTATATGAAATGTGTTTATTTTGTAAAATGCATGTGGAATGTGTGTAGTGTGTGCATAGTGTGTGTAGTGCATGTAATGTGTTTGAAACGTGTGTAGTATGTATAATGTTTGAAATGTGTGTGTAGTGTGTGTGAAATATGTGTAGTGTGTGTTAAACGTGTGTCGTATGTGAAATGTATGTGTAGTGTGTGTAATGTGGGAAATATGTGTGTAGTGTATTTAATGTATGTGAAACTTGAATAGTGTGTGTAATGTATGAAATGTGTGTGTAGTGTGTGAAATGTGTGTAGTGTATGTAATGTGTGAAATTTGTGTGTAGTGTGTGTAATGTATGTGAAATGTGTGTAGTATATGAAATGTGTGAGGAATGTGTGTAGTGTGTGCGTAGTGTGTGAAACGTGTGTAGTGTAGTGTGTGTATTGTATGTGAAACGTGTGTAGTATGTAATGTGTGAAATGTGTGTACTGTATATAATGTGTGAAATGTGTGTGTAGTGTGTGTAGTGTGTGTAGTGTGTGAAATGTATGTAGTGTGCATGAAATGTATGTATATATAGTGTGCGTGAAATGTGTGTGTAGTGTGCGCAAAATGTATGTAGTGTGTGAAATGTGTGTAGTATGTGTGAAATGTGTGTTGTGTGAAATGTGTGTGTCGTGTGTGAAATGGATGTAGTATATGTAATGTGTAAACTGTGTGTGTATTGTGTGTAATGTATATGAAATGTGTGTAGTGTGTGAAACATGTGTGGAATGTGTGTAGTGTGTGTGTAGTGTGTGTAGTGTATGAAACGTGTGTAGTTTATGAAATGTGTGAAATGTGCGTGTAGTGTGTGTGAAGTATGTGTAGTTTGTGTAGTGTGTGCAAAATATATGTAGTGTGTGAAATATGTGTTGTGTGTATGAAATATGTGTAGTGTGTGAAATATGTGTTAGTGTGTGTAATGTATGTGAAACGTGTGTAGTGTGTGTAATGTGTCAACTGTGTGTGTAGTGTGTGAAATGTGGGTAGTGTAAGTAATGTGTGAAATATGTATGTATTGTATGTCATGTATATGAAATGTGTTTATTTTGTAAAATGCATGTGGAATGTGTGTAGTGTGTGCATAGTGTGTGTAGTGCGTGTAATATGTTTAAAACGTGTGTAGTATTTATAATGTTTGAAATGTGTGTTTAGTGTGTGTAATGTATGTAAAAAGTGTGTAGTGTGTGTAATGTGTGAAATGTGTGTGTAGTGTGTGAAATGTGTGTAGTGTATGTAATTGTGAAATGTATGTGTAGTATGTGTAATGTATGTGAAATATGAGTAGTGTGTGAAATGCGTGTGGAATGTGTGTAGTGTGTGTGTAGTGTGTGTAATGTATGAAACGTGTGTAGTATGTGTAATGTGTAAAATGTGCGTTTAGTGTGTGTGAAGTATGTGTAGTTTGTGTAATTTGTGCGATATGTATATAGTGTGTGAAATGTGTGTAGTGTGTGTGAAATGTGTGTCGTGTGTGTAATGTATGTAAAACGTATGTAGTTTGTGAAATGTGTGTGTAGTGTGTGAAATATGTGTAATGTATGTGAAACGTGTGTAGTGTGTGTAATGTGTGAAATGTGGGTGTAATGTGTGAAATGTGTGTAGTGTATGTAATTTATGAAATGTGTGTGTAGTGTGTGTAATGTATGTGAAACGTGTGTAGTGTGTATGTGAAATATGTGTAGTATGTGAAATGTGTATAGTATGTGAAATGCGTATGGAATATGTGTAGTGTGTGAAATGTGTGTAGTGTATGTAATGTGTGAAATGTGTGTGTATTGTGTGTAATGTATGTGAAATGTGTGTAGTATATGAAATGCGTGAGGAATGTGTGTAGTGTGTGTGTAGTGTGTGAAACATGTGTAGTATGTATAATGTGTGAAATATGCGTGTAGTGTGTGTGAAGTATGTGTAGTTTGGGTAGTGTGTGCAAAATATATGTAGTGTGTGAAACGTGTGTTGTGTGTGAAATATATGTGTAGTGTGCAATGTATGTGAAACGTGTGTAGTGTGTGTAATGTGTGAAATGTGTGTGTAGTGTGTGAAATTTGTGTAGTGTATGTAATGTCTTAAATATATGTGTAGTGTGTGTATTTTATGTGAAACATGTGTAGTGTGTGTAGTGTGTCAAATGTGTGGTGTATGTAATGTGTGAAATGTGTGTGTAGTGTGTGTAATGTATGTGAAATGTGTATAGAGTGTGAAATGCGTGTGGAATGTGTGTAGTGTGTGTGTAGTGTATGTTGTGGGTGAAACTTGTGTTGTATGTGTAATGTGTGAAATGTGTGTGTAGTGTCTGTGAAGTATGTAGAGTTTGTGTAGTGTGTGTGAAATGTATGCAGTGTGTGAAATCTGTGTAGTGTGTGTGAAACGGGTGTAGTGTATGTAGTGTATGTGAAACGGGTATAATGTGTGTAATGTATATGAAATGTGTGTAGTGTGTGCATAGTGTGTGTAGTGTGTGTAATGTGTTTGAAACATGTGTTGTATGTGTAATGTGTGAAATTTGTGTGTAGTTTGTGTGCAGTATGTGTAGTTTGTGCGAAATGTATATAGTGTGTGAAATGTGTATAGTGTTTTGAAACATGTGTAGTGTGTGAAATATATGTGTAGTGTGTGTAATGTATGTGAAACATGTGTAGTGTGTAAGATGCGTGTGAAATGGGTGTAGTGTGTGTTGTGTGCCTGTAGTGTGTGTAATGTGTTTGAAACGTGTGTAGTTTGTGTAATGTATGTAATGTGTGTATAGTATCTGTGAAGTATGTGTAGTTTGTGCGAAATATATGTAGTGTGTGAAAAATGTGTAGTGTGTGTAAAACTTGTGTAGTGTGTGTAATGTATAAGAAACTTGTGTAGTGTGTGTGGAGTGTATGTAATGTGTGAAATACGTATGTAGTGTGTGTAATGTATGTGAAATGTATGTAGTGTGTGTAATGTATGAAATGTGTGTGTAGTGTGCGAAATGTGTGTAGTGTATGTAATGTGTGAAATGTGTGTAGTATGTGTATTATGTGAAATGTGTGTGTAGTGTGTGTGAAGTATGTGTAGTTTGTATAGTTTGTGGGAAATGCATGTAGTGAATGAAATGTGTGTAGTGTGTGTGTGAAACGTGTGTAGTTTGTGAAATGTGTGTAGTGTGTGAAATGTGTGTAGTGTATGTAATGTATGTGAAACGTATGTCGTGTGTGTAATGTGTGTAATGTGTGAAATGTGTGTGTAGTGTGTGAAATATATGGTGTATATAATGTCTTAAATGTGCGTGTAGTGTGTGTATTGTATGTGAAACGTGTTCAGTGTGTAATGTGTGAAATGTGTGTAGTGTATGTAATGTGTGAAATGTGTGTAGTGTATGTAATGTGTGAAATGTATTTGTAGTGTGTGTGAAATGTATGTAGTGTGCGTGAAATGTATGTAGTGTGCATGAAATGTGTGTGTAGTGTGTGTGATTTCTGTAGTTTGTGCTAAATATTTGCAGTGTATGAAATGTGTGTAGTATGTGTGAAATGTTTGTATTGTGTGAAATGTGTGTGTAGTGTGGGTAATGTATGTGAAATGTGTGTAGTGTGTAAAATGTTTGTGTAGTTTGTGTAGTTTGTGTTGTGTGTGTGAAATATATGTAGTGTGCGTGAAATGTGTGTGTAGTGTGTGTGATATGTATAGTGTGTGCAAAATTTATGTAGTGTGTGAAATGTGTATGGTGTGTGTGAAACGTGTGTATTCTCTGAAATATGTGTGAAGTGTGGGTAATGTATGTGAAACGTGTGTAGTGTGTGTAACGTGTGAAATATGTTTGTAGTGTGTGAAATGTGTGTAGTGTATGTAATGTGTGAAATGTGTGTGTATTGTGTGAAATGTATATGAAATGTGTGTAGTGTGTGAAATACGTGTGGAATATGTAGTTTGTGTAGTGTGTGCAAAAGGTATGTAGTGTGTGAAATATGTGTAGTGTGTGTGAAACATGTGTAGTGTATGAAATGTGTGTGTATTGTATGAAATGTGTGTGTATTGTGTGTAATGTATGTGAAACGTGTGTAGTGTGTGTAATGTGTGAACTGTGTGTGTAGTGTGTGAAATGTGTGTAGAGTATGTAATGTGTGAAATATGTATGTAATGTGTATGAAATATGTTTAGTATGTGAAATGCGCGTGGAATGTGTGTAGTGTGTGTAATGTGTTTGAAACGTGTGTAGTATGTGTAATATGTGAAATATGTATGTTGTGTGTGTGAAGTATGTAGTGTGTGAAATTTGTATAGTGTGTGTGAAAGGTGTGTAGTCTGTGAAATGTGTGTGTAGTGTGTGTAATGTATGTGAAATGTGTGTAGTGTGTGTAATGTGTGAAATGTGTGTGTAGTTTGTGAAATGTGTGTGTAATATATGTGAAACGTGTGTAGTATGTGTAATATGTGAAATGTGTGTATAGTGTGTGAAATGTGTGTAGTGTATGTAATGTGTGAAATGTATGTGTAGTGTGTGTAATGTATGTGAAATGTGTGTAGTATGTAAAATAAATGTGGAAGGTGTGTAGTGTGTGTGTAGTGTATGTAGTATGTGAAACGTGTGTAGTATGTGTAATGTGTGGAATGTGCGTGTAGTGTGTGTGAAGTTTGTATAGTGTATGAAATGTTTGTAGTGTGTGTAATGTGTGAAAT
>JAUEKW010058268.1:0-13236 GCA_032274785.1 Ajuga reptans
TACCCGATCCAATCGGGTAAAAAATGATCGGGTCGGATCGGATACCCGAAACCCGAATTTTTTTGCCCACCCCTAATTGTGCCAGTAAAAGGAAACACACACATAACACATACACACACTTTGAATTGTAGGAAAATGCTCCCCCACACATCGTGGGCACATTAACTATAAGTCTTATCCTTAAATTGTAAATGAGATAAGTTACTACTTTTTACTTTGTAGGAGATTTTGACACATCAACTCGTGAACACATTAACATGTGCTCACGGTGGGTAGGGCCGTAGGCGAGCGGGACTGTTGAACTGTAAGCGCCACATGGTTATGGACCAAGTGTAGCACATAACAAAAATAATGATTAGACGCCTTAGTTTGTTTGAGTTGAATAAATTATCTATCGTTTTGGAATATAAAAAAAACACTCTCCTTTCAGAGTATAGTAAAGTTTAAATTATTTTCGTTTTATTCCTCAATACCCATTATACTGCTTTGTTGATTATGTAATCCAAAGAATTTGAGGTAGAAGAAGAGGTATCATTATTATTATTTTATTTAAAGTCTTCCCCTAAAAAAAATTTAAAGTCCACTGTATTGGTCATAGTATAAGAAAAGATCAAACAATAAGCAAATGCCTTTCTAATTTATTTTTTTTATCTCCAAATATTGTTACACATACTCAAGTTAAAAAGGAAGAAGTTCATGTCCCACATCGTTAGATGAGCAAACAACAAATAGGGATAGAGTTGCATAAAAGGAGGAAATTAAGTTGGATTCGGTACTTACCTGGATGGGGTTGTTGGGCTATCAAGAAGGCCCATAGCCTAGGTCGGTGACTTTCATTGCACATTGAAGGGGTGCTTGCCTAAGGTCGGCCCGAGTGGCCGAACCTACATCATAATTTGTGGTAGTGGGGGCCTGCGTTCGCGCGGCCCCCTATCCAATTCACGTGCAAATCTTCTTTGTTGTTCTAGGCCCATTTAGTTTAGTTATTTTTTTGTTTAAGGGGCCTACTTAATAAGTCCAGCCCATTAAGAGGGTTTTAATATTGAGATTGCAAAATTGAATTCGTAGATCTATTCTGTTGTTTGGGAATTAAGAGGTGGGCTAATATTGAGATTTTCTTTTCGTTTCTTCATTAATGGATTGGTCAGTCAATAACGATGTAATGTTACGAATTATTCGGATCTCGGTTCGAAAAAGCTTCAGAATTATTCGTTAATTCAGATGAGCCAAGTTCTAGTCTAGTTTCGAATGGAACTCGAGCCTATTAGTATTGGTTCGTATGCTTGCGAGTATGTTCGTGAACTAAATTTGCGAACCAGCTCGAATTATAAAACACACTACATACTCACATTATTATCCTTTTTTTTCTTTTAGAAAAAATAAAATAAAATAAAAAAATCTAACAATCTAAATCTACTCATTTAAATTTAAACATCCAAACAATTGATCTGAAATAAATGGGTTTCTAAATACAAAAAGATAAATCAATTTATTTGGAATCACTTCAATTTCCAAATTTGTCCATCCAAACGCAACCTTACAATATAACATCTCTTAATTACTTTCAATATATTAGTAACTTGTTTAATATGATAACTTTCTTTGTTCCCATCTCGATGTCTACCGGCTAAATTAATATCTATACATATTTTAACTAATAAATTTTGTTTAGTCCTAAGGTTAATAGCTCAATTGGTTGAACATTTTGTAACCCGAATTATTAACTATGATAAATTCCCACGGATCCTTATCTCTTCCAAGATTTGTACTACCAAAAAAAGAGATAATTGAGATTGCTGAAAATCACTACATAATATTCGTGGAAATTAACTACTTATATTTGTATGAAAGATTCAAGGAGCCTATTTTTGTGGACGGCCCAATTAATATAGTTAGGAATGAAAAACCCCCAAATTACGATTTTCTAGGGCCTATATTTTTTTTCTTTTAAGAACTTTAGTTAAATATCAATATCTATTAGTTTGCGATACAGTTTATTTTGAAATTGGGGAAGTATCAAAACTCTAAATTATACGATTCAATAGCTAAAAAAAAATGATATATTGCCAATAGTTCTATATATAATGTACATTCAACACATAAAACTCTATCGTTGTTTTTTATCAACTAATTTCGAATTTTTATTGTTTTCTTACATATTTGTCATTTTCTTTTACACATTTACATTTTTGTCATAAGCATATCATATTGTGAATTCTATGTTGAATTTGTATTACGATATGTTACAAAATTTCATGATAAATTATATATTACATTTTTGTAATTCTCTAATTTTTGCAGATTCAATATTTCCGTAAATCCACATGACAATAATTGTATATCACCATTGTCTTCAGCCTTGATACTAGTAATATACATTATTGAAAATTGATTTTAGCTAGGTTGGTCGAACACCTTATAACCCTGTGATCAATTTCCACATACCCTTCCCCGCATTAAAATAAGAAAATAAATGTGAAGTAGCATAATCTCCGAACATAATTCGAAAGTTTGTGGTAAAACATAAACGGGCAAGAATCAGAAACAGATTTCTTGCACAAAGCAAACTATCTAAACCCCTACCAGTTAACAACTTACAAAAAACAAAAAACAAAAACACCCGTCTGACCTTCTCGGACAAGAATTTCAAGGCAATTTCTCATTAATCACTGCTGCATCTTCACATGTCTGAAACTGAGGTTTCTCTAACTGCTGCTGCAATGGAGACTCACCACCTTGCCATGTCCATACAATATCCTTCAAACCTGGCCTTATCTCCTCCATCGCTTTCTGATACTCCAACGTGTCCCCGTTCGCCTTCTTCATCTCCACTACATGAAACGTCGGAGACACCTCGAAAATCTCCGCATCAATCGACAACACCCCTTTTCGTCCTTCCTTTGACCCATCGAGCTTCAACAACCCTCCATCCTTCTTCATCACCTTCATCTTCAAACTCTTGGCTAGTTCCTCCAACTTAGACACAACCGTCTTGGCCGGCTTGTCGGACGTAAACCTAATTTCCTTCTTCCTATCGCTCTCTTCGAAAAAGCCCGATAGATCAAAACCAGCCGAAAGAGAGATTATTTCAAACGCGTTCAAATTCGTAGGCTTCGCCAATTCGGCCTTTGCATCTTGGTCCTTGGTTGCTTCTTTCACATCCGTCAAATCGGGCACGTTTCTTGAGTCTTTCGATTTGAGACCTCGGCGGAACCAAGAACTTTGCATGATCTTGGATATAGAGATCCGGGTTTTTGGATTCGGGTCCAGTATCTTTGAAATCAGTTTGCGGGCATCAGGAGAGATCCAATTCGGGCATTTATACTCCGCCTTCCCGATCTTTTTATACATCTCCATAAGATTTGGATCTTGAAACGGGAGATAACCAGCTAGCAGAACAAACAAGATTACACCACAGGACCAGATATCAGCCTTGGCCCCGTCGTATCCTCTTCGGCAGATAACCTCAGGGGCAACATAGGCCGGCGTTCCGCACGTCGTGTGAAGCAACCCGTCCTGTTGCTTGCATTCCGCCAGGGCACTCAACCCAAAGTCCGAAATCTTCAAATTCCCATTTTCGTCCAACAATAAGTTCTCGGGTTTAAGATCCCTATGAAAAACACCCCGACTGTGACAGAAATCGATGGCACTGATCAGCTGCTGAAAGTACTTCCTTGCAGCATCTTCCTTCACTTTCCCCTTGGCCACCTTGTTGAAGAGCTCACCCCCCCTCACAAACTCCATCACGAAATATATCTTAGCTTTGCTCGCCATCACCTCGTAAAGCTGCACGATATTCGGGTGCCTAACGAGTTTCATGACTGAAATTTCTCGCTTAATTTGATCCATCATTCCAACTTTCAAGATCTTCTCCTTGTCTATCATCTTAATTGCTACGCTCGAACCTGTCTTGATGTCTCTTGCATGGTACACCTTGGCAAAGGTACCTTGTCCGAGCATTTTCCCCAACTCGTATCTCTGCATCAACACTTTTTCTTTACTTTCCATCCTTAGCTACAAAGCTATTTAACCGAATGCTATTTTACCCGCTGATTCAATTGTAAGTACTAACAGCGGAGGAACTGATTTTCAAGAATGCAATAATTCAACCATCTTCACAAACGTCATCATACGAAATAGTCTGTCCCCGAGTATGTGTAGCCAAATTGTGACCTTGATGGCGAATGGAATAATTTATCGGCCCAATCTCATCAAAAATAAAGGAGGGCAGCTCAAATGGAGCTTCCACCTCATAGATATCAGATAGAGAGTGCCTTGCCCACAAGCACATCTTTCAGCATTCCCTGGTTTTTGTTTTGAACTAGAGAATACTGAAGCAAATGAGGAGATCTACAATATCGAACCTTAGGTGAAACAACGTGAAAAGCGTCGGACACTAAATTTCAAACGGATGAGTTGCTAACCTGAAAATAATCCAAAGAATATCATCAGAAAATTTATCAGATCGATTTGATCAGATCAAATTGAGGCCGAAAAACTGAAACAAGAACATCAAAAGCATTTTCCTGATTAATCGAAGACTTATTTGCTACTAAACTTGAATCTTTGTGTGTGTGTAGAATCTTATTAGCTATTCAAGGCAATCAAAGATTCACAAATTGTACAAAGTCAAGAAACGTGAAGAGTGATTTACAGAATAAACAATAGAAACAGAAAACATCTTCAATGTATCAACAAATAAGTACGAATTAGAGCAAAATGCAAATAAATAAATAAATCTTATTTACCCAAATATTTCTTTTTTCTGGCGATTATACTGAGACATAAATCCATCAAAAATAAAAAAACGAGAATACAGCTTAAAATGGCTTCATCTAATCAAATCAGCAACTTAAATTTCAAATCTCTCAAGTTATTACACTTTTCCGCATAAAAAAACAATCCTTATTGTGCATTCTTCCATCAACAACTGATGCGATAAACAGATTCATAGGCACATAAAGAGCAACAAGGAATTAAAAAAAAAAAAAAAAAAACTAAAGCCATATTTGAAACAAATTAGGGAAAAAAGAATCCCATAACAGTAACCCTAGATTGCACTGCATTCTGTATGCATATATAATAATATAAATAACAAAAATTAGGGTATAAAAACGAAAACAATAGTGTACAGAAAGAGTGAATCTGCAATCTACGTACCTCTTACGGGAGAAAATCACCTTCCAGGAGAAAAACTGCAATCAAATTTAGGGAAAATAATTGTGTGTGTTTGTGTGTGTTTGAAGGACGATAAAGAGGTTATGAAGCAGCAGATGCTTTTATACTGACACCGCGTTTACAGCTAATCATTATAAGCGTATATATGGACTATTAGAAAGAAAAAAAAGTCTTCGAATTATTAAAATATTAATTAATTCCTTATTAAGGCGCCTGTAAAGATAAAATAGTGACTGATTATGACGTATTAGTTTATAATTATATTTTAATTAATCATGTTTCAATTTATGCGAGTTTATTAATACTTTAATTTTAAAAGTGGGATGTTAATAAAGCAGGAGCAATTCTGGTAATGAATTTAACTCATTTGCCAATTTGCCTCCAACTTTACTTTTACTAGCTTAGGACTTCCTTATAATTTTTTCCTTTTCTTTTTAAACCAATTACTTCGTTAAATTATATATCAATTGAAAATTAATCGATGAATAGACTAACGAAGTCGACATTAAGTTCATGAGGCCACATAACTTTGTGGATCTAGAATTTGAATTTTCAAAATTCATGTACTGATCAGTTGCTCACATATTTTGAATGTTATATAAAATCAAAAGAAAATTATTCCAAAAAAGAAAAGCATTGTCTATTTTTTGTGTAACTTCTTTTAGTAGATATTTATGTTCTTTCATTAGGTTAATTGGGCAATTATGAATTAACCTCCATTAAAAAAAAGGACAATTAACCTAACAATTTTGTAATTAAATAAGTAATTCAGTTTGAACTATTAAATTCAGGTTCAGGTTGCTATTAATGAATATCATAATCATAATGTTTCATATACAAAATATTAGAATCAAATATTATTATTTTTATAGAAAGAAATCAAATATATTTCAAATCTAAATACGAATATCCGAAGGCAGATACTCCCACAAAAGCAAAAAATGAGGGTTAATTGTTATTCAATTGATTAAAGGGTAATATAGTCAAAACAGACATAAATTTCTGGCATCAATTGAAATTGCTTTGGTATAACCACTAAGGAAAGACAAAAAGCTTATTGGAAAAACATAATTAATTAGCTCCACCAAATTGTTATGATTACTTAAAATAAGATATTTTAAGGTGCAACTTAGAAAAGCACTTCACCAGCAAAAAGCATCTAAGTTTCTTTCTTGGTATCTTCTTTTTTATTTTTCTTTTCATTATTTTTGTAGAATATTATAAACCTTCGCTAGGATTTTTCAAACTCCTTTAGTAGTGGCAATTCAGATCATTGGATCGGGTTCGTGTTCAATCTTAAATCGCTTCAGGTTATATATTAAAAGTTATATAAGATTTAAAAATAAATTCTAGATTCTAGATTGTTTGGATCAGAATCGAGTTAGTCGTATTAATGTCGGGTTGGTTTTGGGGTTCTCTCACTAAATTTGAGTCGGGTTGGGTTCACCGTGTCGGTTTAGAGATTGCCAACCCTAGTTAAGATGGATTGAATTTCAAGAATAGGTGGTGAATTATTATTTGTAATCAACAAATATATATAATAAAATGACTTCAAAAGTAGACAATTGAGAAATTAATAATATAATAAATATATTAATTATTGTATAATAATTTTGTTGTTGTTGTATTGTATACTAATAGGAAATTGACAAACTCGCACATAATTGGGACCCCAATTTATGACGTACACAGCTTGACATGCTTGGATGATAAGAAAACATATTGTAAAATCTTTATTGTTGTTATTATTATTTTATTTGATTTTGTCAATATTTTGGATTTCATTAATAGTGTAAATAAATTAAAATTGACGCATATGCGTGTATCTATGTGAATATACGCAAATTGCAAATATTCATTCTTAGAACGAATATGTATGGCACCCATTTCGAATATTCTGTCTTAACTACAATGTTCATCCATGTTTCACACATTAATTAAACTACATCGCTTTATTCGACCTTGAAAACTTACAATTTATTGACTTTTCAAAGCGATGTAGTTTTATGTGTTGACTATGATTGAGAAACTGTAGCTGAGACATCGGAAGAAATAAGGTAATGCTATAATTGAAAATGTCAGAAATTTAGAATGGTCCGGATACAAAGTGGGTGTTACTTACTGGCAATGTTACATTAGCGGCTAATACAATGGAGGTAGACTGGATATTAATTGCATGTGGAGCATATTTTAATGTAAGTAAATTCAAATACAAAAATTGAACTAATTAATATTCTTAGTATTCAACCTTGGTCGACTCACAACTTGTTCTATTGACTATGATTATTAATTAATTACTAAAAAATAGAATTCTGCCCTTTCAACGAAACTCTCTGAATTATTAGAAAAAATACAAACGTGAGAAATAAGAAAACAAATTTTGGAGGTAACAAGAAATGATATTAGTCGTTATTACTTTCCTAATAACCACATCCATTCAATTTATGCCAATAGGTACTGTTTCCCTTTTTTTTTTTTAATCGGAATGATCATTTTCTTCCTTATTTTATACTCTCTATCTAAAAAAAAAGTGTAATTTTAAACAAATCAATTTTGTTCAAAAAAAATATCATTTTAGCAAAAAAACACCAAATCTTCCAATATACCTCTAATTATAAACTAACAAATCTTATTAAAAATCTCATACACTACAAGAAAAAATTAATTTAGAGGCGGAAAAATCCATCTCTAATCATATGATATATGTCTCTAAACTAAAGTAGTAACGGATTTGAGACGGAATGCTTAGTCTCTATAATGCTTGTCACTAAAATTTAGAGACCGATTTATTCCGTCTCTAAATTTAGTGACGAAATTTTCCTCTCTATTATGAAATTAGAGACCAAATTACCTACAGAATAGAGACGGATTATGTCGGTCTCTAAAATTCAGTTGCTCTTTCGTCGCTAATCTGATACTAATGATTTTTGCCACTTTCGGTCACTATTCTGTTTCTATTTCGTTTCTATTTAGTGACCGATATTATCGGTTACTAATTTCCATCTCTAATATGAAATTTTTTTGTAGTGAATAGAGAGGAATTTGTTTCATCTCAGAATTTCAATAACAAAAAAAAAAATTTAAAGATCGAACTACTTACATAAATAGAGATGTTTAATGTCCATTTTTTATATTTGATTATTAATTCGCCACTAATTAATCAGGCACTATGATGCACCTAGTGTATCAGTTGGGCCAGAGACAAGAAGTACGGGTTTTATCCCAAGATAATGCCCAATTTAATTAGCAATTATATTGTAAGGGCAAAAAAAGGCTCAATTCTCCAATTAGGCTAGAATTAGCATAGTGGGCTCCCAAGTGGACTTAAGCCCACTAATTTCTTTATAAATACCCCCATTATACTCATTTTACACTTACGTGATAATAATAATACTACTATTCCTCTGAAATTATTGTTATCATTGTCTTACTCACTGTGATACCACATCACACTATTATAATTAAAGAGCTCTAATGCCACTTTTGATTAATTTATGTTCTATCTAATCAATATTATCCGTTGTATAATAAGAATCATGTTTGAAAAAATGTAATTTTTTTTTACCAATTTGATGAAGGTACAACTCTTCTAAACCTATCAATTCTTACTTGTTTTATTTTTAAATTTGACATACTAAATCATATATAAGTAATTCGTGAAATAAATTTATTTAATTTTTTAATTGCATTAAGAAAAAACGAGATATTATATTTGAAATATGACTCTTATTTTTGGACAAGATCTCTTTTTGAAACATGTTTTTTTTTATGAGACGGAAAAAATATGAATTAGTGAGATAATCACATATGTACTACTGTTAATTCAGTAAACAACAACAATCCCACTAGGAATGTCCAGCTAATTCCCATTTTCTTAATCCCTCAATTATCGAGTAAAACAAAACTACCCCATATTTTTTTTATGACAAAAACTTGCGTGAGACCGTCACACGGTGTGACGGCCGTGTAACGAGAAAATATATCATTTTTTTATAGTAAAAGTATCACTATTATTAAATAAAAGTATCATTTTTTTTGACAAAAAAATATAATTTTTTGTACCAAAAGTATCACCGTGTGACGGGAAAAAAGTATCATTTTTTTATAGTAAAAGTATCAATGTTATTAAATAAAAGTATCACTTTTTTTGGGAAAAAAAATATCACTTTTTGTACTGAAAGTATCATTTTTATTTGTAAAAATATCAGTATTTTTAAAGTATCACCGTTTTGGATAAAAGTATCAATGTTTTAGACAAAAATATCACTTTTTCCTGTAAAAATGTATTATGTCACATGCTATCACACCGTGTGATCGCCACACGCAACACTCCCTCTTTTCTTATTAATAACATATAAGTCTCATTTAGAGAGAGTGGGGCCCACAGGGGTGGCGAAAAAGCGAGCGAAAAGTAAATACATGAGGCGGGGAGAGAGAACAGCATAATACGACAACGTACGGTAAATTTATCCACAATTACGACACCGTTTGTTTCGGTTACTCGACTTCACTCTACAGTCTACACTATTGCCATACAATCCAACTACATTATTAATGTGTATATAAAGCTAAAGAAGAGTGCAGAAATTGGAAAAACTCCTCAAAGCTTCTGCAACACCCATCCTCACCGCGCAATGCTGCCGGAGCTTGCGGCGGCGTCACCACCTCACTGTAATTCCTAATTCTATCTTGAAAATCAATAATGTCGGGTACGAATTCCAGTAAGCAGACGCAGGCACGTGACCTGAAGCACCGCGTGCTCACGTGCCTCCACAAGCTTTCCGATAGGGATACTCACACCGCCGCCGCGTCGGAGCTCGAATCCATAGCGAAGACGCTCGCTATCGACGCTCTCCCGTCGTTTATCTCGTCTATCTCAGCCACCGACTCCTCCGACAAGTCTCCGGTACGGCGGCAATGCATCCGCCTCGTCGCTGTTCTCTCCGAGCACCACGGGAATTCACTCTCCCCACACCTCTCCAAAGTCCTCTCCGCCGTCGTCCGCCGCCTCCGCGATCCGGACTCCTCGGTTCGCTCCGCTTGCGTCGCGGCCTCCCTCACCCTTGCCTCGCAGCTCACTTCTCCTCCGTTCACATCCATCACTAAACCCTTCCTTGAATCGCTCTTCATCGAGCAGGACTCCCACACCCAAAACGGCGCCGCATTGTGCTTAGCGGCGTTAATCGAAGGATCGAGAAATCCGGACGTGGGGAGCTTGAGGAAGCTGCTACCGAGGCTAGAGAAATTGTCGAAATGCGAGAGTTTCAAGGCGAAGGCGGCGCTATTGGCGCTGATGGGGAGCGTGTCGGGTGTGAAGGGAGTGTTGAGCAACGGGGGGAAGAATGTGATCAGGAATTTGGTAATGTGTTTGATGGAGTTTTTGAGTAGTGACGACTGGGCTGCAAGGAAGGCCGCGGCGGAGGCGCTGATAAAGATCACTGCCTTCGAGAAAGATGCTTTGTCGGAGTTCAAAGCGTCTTGCCTGAAGACTTTTGAAGCTAAGCGATTCGATAAGGTTCCAATTTTTTACAATTTGGGTGAAAATTGAGTTGAATTTTATGTGTGTGTGTGTGTGTTGATGACACGTGGATTGATTTGATCAGGTGAAAGCTGCGAGGGAGACGATGAATCAGATGATAGAAGCTTGGAAAGAAATTCCAGATCAAACTGACGAGGTTTCACCCCCACCTGATGAATCACAGGCATCATCTAAAGGTATGAGTCACTCTCTCTCTCTCTATCTATCTATCTATGGGCTTAGATAACTCTACATGGTTAATTGTCTGATTCATGTACTTATTGTTGATTGAATCCAACTTTAGGATCATAACTATACAACATCAAAAGATCATAACTTAATTCGATAAACGAAATACTTGGTGTTGAGTTTGTGTAGCCTGCATTCTACATTTTTCAGTTGAAGAATGCAGAAATACTACATTCTACATTCTACAACTTATAAGATGTTGGTGCTTATAAGATGTTTGAAACAAGCTTAGCCAAACACCCTCTAAGACTCGACTCGGAATTCGCCTTGATAAACAAAGTTATAGGTATTGCAATTCATCAAAGTACGACAAGTGTCTCCTTTTGGTGAACAATCGAAACAATTTCCTTTAACAAATGTACATTCTTGAGATTTTGAGATGAAATAACTCGTTCCCGGTCCAGGAGGAATAACTGATAGAAACATCGGTTTCTTTATGTCTTTGCTGTCTCTTTCTACTTTTGTTAGTAATCGTTTTGCTTTGCACCATGAAGTGTGCCTCTTAATCCATCAAGTTCCCTCTATGCTTGAGGTGAATATGAAACAATTCATAGCTGATTTGATCGATAATGAGCGTTGGTTATAATTTTTGTCGGCACCTTACTTTCCGATTGATGTTGCATTCAGTTTCTTGGAGTTATTCCTATTCTGTCTGGCGTATTCTCCATGCTCTTAATCCAAAGTAGCATACGCAGCAACACTTTCTGAAGATCTTTGAAAATTCACTTTCTTACTTAGTTGAGTGTTGTGCAGAAATTGCTAGTGATGGACGTTATCCTTCTGGCTTGAAAGCTTCTATTAACTACACTGCTACTCAAATAAAGAAAAGTACCCCTCTACACGAGCAACCTAGGCGGAGAAATTCTCTTGGAAACAGAACCAGCCCACCGATGTTCCGAAAATTGGACCGTAACATGAATATTGAACCTGCTGGTTCAGTGGTTTCAGAAGATAACCCTTTAGACGGGGATGGGAAATTTTCAAGAACTGAAGAGGAGGGAAGACAACTGCCAAAGCCCGAAATCAGACGGGCCTTGTTTGATGAGAACTATGAGAAGCAGAATCTTGATATGCATAGAAGCAGTTCTCGGGCTGGCAAGACTAGCGTTGTAGCTAGTAACCAAACTGGAGATATATGTAGGAACCAGAGAGACTGTCAAGACCTCTCTCTCATCCGAAAGCAACTTTTTCAGATCGAAAATCAGCAATCCAATTTGTTAGATCTTCTCCAGGTATTCAGTTGTCTCCTAAATTCACACATTTCTTTATACAATACGGCCTCTTGCAAAACCGTCTAGAAAAATGATTCGAGTTTATATCTGTTCAAAGCAAGCATTAACATCTCATGATTGACCAATCTGTAATCCAGAAATTCATGGGGAGCTCACAGAGCGGGATACATTCTCTGGAGGCGCGTGTTCATGGTTTAGAATTGGCGTTAGATGAAATCTCATTCGATTTAAGGATGTCTGAGAATGATGCCATGTGCTGCAAGATACCTGGTACAGAATTCTTGAGCTCTAAGCTCCGGAGAAAGACAGAAGATCGATCTTCAGCTTCTCATCGATTACCAGCTTCTTCCGGTACCTCAGTTCACACTAGTTACGGAGATGCTGAACGGTTTCCGTTGCAAAGCAGGAGACACCGTCTCCAAGGTGGCCGTGGGCTTATGATGAACCCGTTGGCGGAAATGCCTAGAGGCTTCCAGGGGCTTCCGGAAGTTTCCTCGACCGGAGCTGCACGAAACATTGTTGTTTGAAACTTTGAATAGTATGGAGAAAATAATCAAATATAGAGCTGCTTAAACTTAGCCTCTTTGCCTGAAGAAAATGTGTATATTGTGTTCCATTTTGCTATGTAATGAGAATCTCTTTTCGTAGTTCGAAACGAGGTTCTCTCCTTTTGAATCACATCTGAGGACGTGATAGATGGCAGTCGACATGTATCTATTATGAGAAAAGACTGAAATTTCATTTAGGGACGGACCCAGAAATTTTATCTATTTTCAAATAATGATAAGATCTTTTAAAAAATAATATATAAACATTTATTAAATAAAATATAATTAATTATACTTTACAGTGTAAATAATGATTATTTACCAAAACTTTAAATAATAATAACAACTAACTAACTTAAAAGTATATTATAGGCAAAATATATCTTAAGGTCCCTAAAGTATTAAGATTTGTTTCAGTTGGTCCTTAAAGTATTGTTTTGTTTTAATTGATCCCTAAAGTTTTAGAATTTTGATTCAATTAGTCCCTAAAGTATTTTTTATTTCAACTAGT
>JAUEKW010058487.1:0-13234 GCA_032274785.1 Ajuga reptans
TCTTTTGTGCACATTTCAATAATCAATCATATTTCCATTCAATTTATGCACAATTTACTCCAAAATGAGACTTTACACATACAAAAATCGTGCAATCTCACGCCTAATCAAGGGTACCACCTTACAAGCCTATCAGAGAGAACTTGGCTTGTCATGACATACTTTAGTGGATTGACTTTTGACACGAGACGGACAATATGTTCTTGAAAGTAGTGTTTTAGCTTTTGTATTACAAATATTAGAGCCAAACATATCTTTTTGATTGGAGAGTAGTTCAACTCATTCGGCATCATCATCCTACTCAAATAGTATAAAACACTTTCTTTTCTAGCATCATTCTCTTGCGCTAGCAAGGCTCCAACTGAACGCTCTTGGGTAGCGATGTAAAGAAGCAACGGTCGTCCAGGCACTGGGGCAACCAGTACAGGGGGTCTCATCAAGTAGTTTTTAATGCTTTTAAAAGCATTGCTACAAGATTCATCCTATTCAAAAGGGATGCCTTTCTTCATCAGACGACTAAATGGCTGACATCGGCCAGCTAAATTTGAGATAAAACTTCTTAGGTAAGCCAACTTTCCTTCTGGACTCTTAAGTTCGTGAATATTTCAAGGCTCAGGTAATCTCAAAATTGCATCAATCTTTGCTTGCTCGATTTCAATTCCTCAGTGGCGCACAACAAATCCAAGAATGTGACTCCAAACGCACACTTGAGTGGGTTCACCTTGAGTTAAAACTACCTTAGTCGTTCGAAAACCTTCCTCAAGTCATAAAGGTGATCATTCTTTTTTCTTGATTTGACAACAACATCATCATGTAACATTCAATGCTCATGTGAAGCATGTCATCGAAGATATTTTGCATGGCCCTTTGGTACGTTGCACCAGCATTCTTTAAACTAAACGACATCACTTTGTAACAGCAAATCCCCTTTGGTGTGCGAAACGCCATGGGCTCTTCGTCGCTTGGCGACATATGGATCTGATTGTACCCCGATGATCCATCCATGAAAGATAGAGCTTCATGACCTATAGTGGAATCAATCATAAGTTCAGCAATAAGTAAGGAAAAGTCATCTTTAGGACATGCAACATTAAAATCTCGAAAGTCGACACAAACTAGTATTTGACCATTTTTCTTTCTCACTGGAACGATGCTAGAAATCTATGTAGGGTACTTTACTTCTCGAATGAACCCAACTTCGATAATTTTATTCACTTCAACTTCAATCAAAGGAACTAACTCAGGTCAGAACCGGCGTTGAGCCTGTTTAACCGGACGAGTTCCTTTCTTCACTAACAAGTGATGTACCGCTACTTTTGGGTCCAAACCTGGCATTTCTTTATATGACCATGCAAACACATCCTTGAATTCATGTAGTAGCTCAATGTATTCTTTCTCCTTCTCAACTGTCAACAAGGCGCTTATGAAGATTGGTCGTGGTTTCTTAATAGTACCTAAGTTAATTTCCTTCAATTCATCAACATTGGATTTGACACCTTCTTCAAGTTCTTGAGGGGCTTCCTCGGCATCCTCCTCCTTCCCTGGAACATCTTTACATATAGTGATGTGATTTTATGATGCCACATGTTCATTGATTTCCTCAAAGATTCTAAAATCTATGCGCAATTTTATTTGTCTATTTCTTTGTATCACTTGGACAATGTGCATAGTATTATTTATTTCGGTGATGATTCCTCTCCTGATTAACAATGTAATCTCCCTTTGTAGGGCACTCTCAACATCTCGAGAAGTTGTACGATGGACGTTGGTGCTGACATAATTTGAGGACACCACACTTTCTTGATCATCCTCTTCGTTGTCCCGCACTCGAGTGAAGATCACAACTTGCATTTTAGCCTTCAGATCACTTCCGCATGATATGGTCAGGGTAGTGCGACGTTTCAATCGAGATGGTATCAAACTACATAGTTTTTTAGAGGGTCCCTTGGCGACACTTGACCTTCGGCGACTACTTCTCTTATCCATCATAAAAGTCCCAAGCCTATCAAAGATAGAGACTCGCCTTACCTTCTTGCCATGCTTGTCAAATGTATCTTCTGTTGACGAAGCCTCATCTTCCATGATGTAGTTCGTACTGGCTCCCCTAATTGTAATACGAATGGGACTTTGGGAAACATATCCTATACCCTTTTGTGTACTCTTGACAGCATATCCACTCTTCTTCAACATTATTTGTATAGCATTAAGCCCATAATCCGATTGGCTAGGGGCTTCAGGAGATATTTTCCCCAACACAGAGCTTCCTTGCGGATCATACCTGGCTTTAACAAGAAGATCGAAAGCCGTTGGGTCATAATATTTGGTGACCTTAGGCTCAAGCGACTTTCCATGGTCAGTCCTAGCCCCATGAACTGGATGAACAAACCCCTTAGGTGGTGGTAGGGAAGACTTATCTGAATCGAGTTTAGGTAAGGGCAGCGTAAAGTCTTTCTGCATCTCAATTCCCATGAGGGGTTGTTTGCCTTTATCACAACTAGTTGCAGGCGTGCCCTTGTTTCCTTCGACACAGTCATCTTGAAGTTTCTCTTTCACATGATCTTCTTTGGCTCTCACCATTTTTGTATCTTGAAAATAGTACTTAGCATCACCAAAGTACGATTATACCTCAGTTAAATGTTTGATGTCACCAACCATTGTCTTCACAGTTCCCTCATAACATTATTCGAAGCACTGATGCAAGATAGATGGAACTACTCCATTCTCATGAAGCCACGGACGGCCCAAAAGCATATTGTATGATGTTTTGGTATATATGACAAGGAAAAATACAACCGACACCATTTCTCCTATAATTTGTTTTAACATAATGGCGCCAAGAGCTCTGTACTCCCCTTAGTTGAACCCTTGGATCATCAAACGACTGTTTGTGAGTTCGTCTATGGGTATTTCCAGTTTCTTTAATACTCATAAGGGCAAGATGTTAATCTCTGAGCCTCCGTCGATCAAGATTCAATTTATCTTTTACTCATGAGTGTATTCGGTCATGAACAAAGGTCTGTTGTGGGATTGCGAGCAAAGTAGCAAATCTTCATCAGTAAAGATCATTGCTGAGCTGGTGTCACAATCACTACCACAAAATCACGTTCCGGATCGACACACTTTATTCTTTTTTCCATCAGTCGCGAAGCATGAGACATCATCACTACTATCATCGTTGTTAGCAGTAATGAAATTTGCAACCGCATCGCCTTCCTCCAACAAGATCTTCCCTTATCAGGCTAACTGTAGAACTTTATCCTTGAATATGAAGCAGTCTTGAATTGGATGTCCTACCAAGCGATGGTACTTACAATACTTTGGGTCATCAATTCATCCAGCTTCTTCCGGATGCTTCATTTCTGGTAACTCGATGTACTGTTCTTTGATCAAATCATCAAATATTCCGGAAACATCGGAGTCCAAGAATGGATAAGTCCTTTGCTGCATCTCCTTCAAAGTTGGCCTCCTTTGCCCCTATCTTGTGGAGTATCCTTTCCCTTATCATCCTTGAAATCTTCCCTTCTTCGAAACTTAATGGGTATTGCACTAACATCCATCGACTCTTTGGCTTGCGCTTTACCAAAAGGTTTTCCACCTCTCTTAATTCTTGCTTATCTTTGAATTTGCAAGACTCCTGAACTGGCGGTCCATTACTCCAACTTCAGCTATGCTCAGCTCCATGTCATGAGCTCTGGTTGCCAGCTCCTCAAATGTCCTTGGTCGAATTCCTTGGAGGATGTACCGAAGACCCCATTGCATTCCTTGAATGCACATTTCAATTGACAAGCTCTTAGATAGCTGATCCTTACAGTTGAGACTCAGATTTCTCCATCAATTGATGTAATCAATAACAGGCCCATCTTTCCACTGACGAGAATTCGTCAACTCGATCATGCTCACCGTCCTCCTGGTGCTATAAAAGCGGGTGATGAACTCTTGATCCACCTACTCCCAACTATCAATGGAGTTGGCTTCTAAGTCTATATACTAGTCAAATGTGTTCCCCTTTAATGAGCAGACAAATTATTTTGCCTAATGATCACCATAAGTCCCTACGTCGTTTCACGTCTAGATAAAATGTGCAATATGTTCTTTCGGCTTACCTTTCCCATCAAATTGCTGGAACTTAGGGGGTTGGTAACCAATCAGCATATTCAGATGGTCAAATCCTCTGGGAGTATGGTCTGGTGTAAGTTAAAGATGACTTAGACGTTCCATCAAACTTGTCTTTAATGGTTCCTAAAATGATCTCTTTTAATTGGTCGACATGGATCAAACCATCGGAAGAAATTTGTAGCTCATTCAAAGTTATCTCCTTCTCAGTTGGTTGACATTGATGTCTGGCAGACTCTTCGACCTCATCTTGGTCCTCAACATGCTCTTTTCCAGGAGTGCGGCTTGTAGTACCATTATCAGCTTTGCTCATCAATTTTGCGATTTGAGAGTCTTGCGCTTATACATGTTTCGTAAGCCCTTCAATAGCCATAGTCAAACTTAAGAGCTGCTCCTCCAGAGTTGAACTATTTGTCATCATTACGGGAGCAATGCCGGAAGCAGATGAAGAGCTTGATGTAGAGCGTGGAGTTGAACATGCAGAATTGTCCTTTTCGATTGTATCTGACAAATCCTTCTTAACAACTCCGGATGAGGTATTTCTCTATGAAGATGCCAATGATTGTGAGTCCCTTGTGACAACATTGGCGTTTTCAGATGGAGAGTTTGTTCCTCCAGCCTTCGTGACTATGATCTTCAGAGGCGACATATCGATGTCTTGAACTTTTCATTGAGGAGGAGAGATGGGAGGTAGAGTTGTCCCACTGGGCGTGCCAAATTTGTAGCAATAAATTTCGTATATTGAATAAACAAACACAAAATGATTGTACAATATGATTTTAATCGGATCAAATTAGAAATTTGTCGGTTACAATTTCTACTTTGAATCTTCTGATTCTTCTCCTCAAATAATTTCTTTGAATTTGGGAGTTTGGCGAGAAAACTTCTAGATCTCCTCTGCCGCTTCCGTTATCGTTTGATAACATTTTTGGGAGGCCAGGTGGCTTGATTTCGGATTAACCGTAGTTTCTTGATGATTTTTAACGAAGAACGTCTTTGAATCTTCAAGAACGTCTTTGAATCTTCAAGAACACTTTGAGTCTTCTAGAGAGAGAATTTCTTGGAGCTCTTCCAACTTCTGTAGCCTTGAACTTGTGTTGAATGAATAAAGAGGAACATTCTTTTATAGGTGTTGAATTAGTTTTGATGAAGAACGTCTTTGAATCTTCAAGAACACTTTGAGTCTTCTAGAGAGAGAATTTCTTGGAGCTCTTCCAACTTCTGTAGCCTTGAACTTGTGTTGAATGAATAAAGAGGAACATTCTTTTATAGGTGTGGGGAGAAGCCTTTTCCATATTTTCTTTGCCATGTGGCGCTATTTGATTGGCCATCATGGATTTGATTGGACTTGATTGATTTGATTTGACCTAATTGATTTGATTGGGCCCCCTTGACTTGATTGGACCATTTTGACTTGATTGGGCCTTTTTGGCTTGATTGGGCCTATTTGCCAAATTATTTAATTTAGCTCAAATTAAATATCAATTATACTACAAACTTAGGAATTTAGTTTTAGTTAAATTCCGAGGACATGAATAGTATATTTTTTATTGATATTTAATATATTAAATTCCATGTCTTACCATTTGATTGGACACAAATTTATTTATCTACATCTCTCTCTTTCGCTCTTCTTCTAGACAAGACGATGTGAGAGCAACATTTTATTAACTTGAGCCCTACGTTTTCTTTTTAATCTTATTCCATTCCTATTTTACAATACTCTAGAAACTAAAAGCCCACATGCCCCACAATAGTCAAAATCTTTTTAATTAATTTAAAAGACCACTTAGTAGTCAACTCCACTTGGCTTTTTAATAGCCCATTTAAAATAAGTGAAAGTATGAAAGGCACGTGTGTGGGGGCACATTTTGTTGTTTATCATTAAAGCTACTATAGGTATACGACTAAAGAAAAAAATCTTCTACGGGGGCTCTTGCCCCCACATGGGGGTGCATAGATCTGTCTGTGATTATTGGATTACATGTTAACCTGGTAAATATTTGATGAATATCTGTAAGTATCGATGAAATGTTGGAAAAATATCAACCAAATATGAGTAATTAACAAGAAATATCGAAAAATATTGGTGGATAACAAGAAATATCAAGAAACGTTTGGTGAATAACAAGAAATATTGAGAAAATATCAAAAAATATTAAGAAAATATCGATGAATAACAAGAAATATCGAGAAATTATTCTAAAAATTGGTAACTTTAAATTTTATAATTTAATTTGCTAGAAATATTGTGGATCAGTGCGTGTCCTATGAGAAGAATAAGAGCAACTCCCAACTATACAATGCTGAATTTCTAAATTGTATTAGGTGATCTGAAATTTCAAACCATTCTTTGAAATTGAAAGTAAGTGTGTTGTCATTCTTCTCAGGAAGATGGACCAAGTAAAACTTTGTAATGGAAAAAGAGTTCAAATCATCCAACCTAAGGAGCGTGTGATAGAAGCAAATATAATATCTGAAATAAAAGTGGGAACGAAGTGCTTCATAATCATAGTAAGGATGGTCCTCAGTTCTTTGGATATTAGGTTCTCATTCAAGTTTTGATAGTTTCCACTCATGGTTTATTTTGCTATGACAATAACAAGAGTGAGGGACAAACCCTTTCCATGGTTGATCTTTATCGTTAAAAACCAATATTCAGCTACAGTCAGTTTTATGTGGCATGGCGATATCTATAGTAAGACTGTAAAAGGTTTGAGGATATTATGCACTGACAAAGATGAAAAAATCTAACACTGTTAATGTTATATATAAGAAAGTATTTCCAAATTTGTAATTGAGATAATAGTAATATTCTATAAATAAATATTTGCTTATATAAATAGTTGAGTTGTTTTTGTTCTAACTTGTTAGTGATCTAGTATAGGATAAATGGAATAATAACACGTCAGAATAATTTTTATTTGCAGTACAATAGGACTGATTAGCTGTCGACGGACGTCCACATAACGTATACTACTATATATATATAGAGAGAAAAAAGGCATGGTAATATCAAGAGCCACTATTGTATGATCATTTGTAGAAATCTTACTTAGTAATAAAATACAACCGTCTATAAATAACAATTGAAGCATTCGCTACAAGAAAAGTCACTTTTAGTGAGAAAACAATAGTGAGAGTAAGAAAAACGTCTCACTAAATGTCCTATATTCCTAACTTTAGTGAGAGTAAAAAAATACTCTCACTAAAAAATTGATTATTAGTGACAAAATCTAAAATTCAGAAAATAAAGTGACTCGTACCGTCACTAATGATGGTGAAAAAAAAAGCGGTACATTTCCCACCAAAAGCAGATCACTTCTACCGAAATAGAAAAATAGAAAGGCTAAATATTAATTAAGTTAGAACAAATAAAACACAAAATTAAAAGGAAAAGAACAATTTTCTCTCATTTCGTCGTCTCTTTCTGGAGTCTGGAAAACCCTTCTCTCTGCCTCTTCCACCGCGTCGGACGGTGTCTCTCAGCCACCGTTGGTTGAGTAGCATGTATGGAGGGGTTTGAATTCATCTCTCTCTCTCTCTATTTCTTAAACCCTAGGTATGTTTTTATCTCATTTCGACTCTCTTTCTCTCTATGTATCGATAATCGCCAGTCGTAGTTGTTGTCTCTTCCTCTATTATCAGAAAGTACTTCTCAAGCATCGTCGGCTGTTTCAGTTAACAGGTATGGTGAATTTTGAACTTTTTTCTTCCCTTTTCTTTCTCGTGCTGTAACCCTAAATCTTTGGTTTGTAATTGCAAAGTTCTGCCATTCCTTTGGATTTATTTTAGCCTCTCATTTATAGTGTATAATGCTTTGTTACCATCTCTATTGTCATTATAGTGGGGAAAATTATAAAAGATCTTGGATTGTATTTGGGTTGAGGGATTTTTGAATTTGAGCAAATAATTCAAATTTTAGGAAATATTATGCTAACTGATTGAAGTAATTTTAATATTTAGATGAGATTTTTGTGATGTCATTGTTTTATTTCAAACAAGTCTGCTTCTAAAATATGACTGGTTAACATGTTATCACATTATATAGGGTTAATGGTGATCATAAACTTGAGTATAATGAGGGTTTATTGATTTAGTGCCCACTGTGTAGTTCTATATATTTGTCTGGTCTCTTTCTCTCTCTCTTACACAAACACAATAGCATCATTTTATTTATTTTCCTCGTAATGATAACAAAGAGGGCAAATTAAGCTTGCATTGTTGAATAAACGGGCAAAGGGTGTGTGCTCGTAATGTATCTCATTGGGCGTAGATCATACAATGTATCATTGCTTGAATTTGAGAATATATGTAAATTAGTTTTATTTATTCAGTATATTATGAAGTGTGCCTCTGTGGTAATATGTGTTGGATGAGCGTTTTTTAAACATGCTCTATGTTTCATTCCGAATTCTGTTGTGGAACTCTTGACGATGGCGAATAAGTCGCATTATCATTCAAATCGAAAAATTGTAGGTTAAAATTTGGGTCTTTTGTTGTGAATATATCAACATCCACTAGAATCTCGTTACTCTTAAGCTCTTCTATCAGTATTGGTTTGCATATATTTTGCAACTCTGTATTAGTTCTCTTTCCTTTGGCAGCTCGTAGAGATTGTTAACCAAGAAAAACTAATAACAGATGAGATTATCATAGATCTTCTTTCGAAGTGTCTTATTGATGCTCAGGCTAAGGGAGAAACATGATTTACTCTTGATAGCTTCCCTCGAACTGTAAGATAGGCAACTGAAGGCATCCAAACTTTTCATCTACATCCAAATTGCTTAACTTTGTGCATTTAGTTTTCTAACTAATGTATTAATTTGTGGTTGTTATGATTTAATAGGTGGAAGCTATTTGATGGAAAAAGTCATATCTAAAGCAAAACTACAACTATTCAAGCTTTTTGTATATCAGTTTGAATATTCTTATTCTTTTGGATGTATCTGCTTACTCATTGTAATAACTTGTTCCTTCAAATAGACTGAAGTGCTAGCTTTTGCTAGACATTATATTTCTTCTTAGAAGTAATGGTTTCACATTTCTTCCTTTACCAGTTATTCGTTTGTTAACTAAAATTAGCTTATTAATTATATATGTTTTCATACGTCTTAATTATCATTTATAGTGATCTATTATGACAGGGAAACAAATTAAATGAGGAGGGATTTCTTACAATATTCAAACATTTAGTGACGGGAGTATATAGATATAGTGAGAGAAATAGTTGATTGTTAGCTACCTTATAATGACGGAAAATAATTGTATTAGTGACAGTATTTTTCATCATTAAAAATATTTTTAGTGGCGGTAAATTTTCTCTTACTATATATTTTCCGTGACTGGACAGTTTCCCTTCACTATATACAATTAACTACAGAAGCGATAGCCACAGGTCGTGACAGGAGATTTACCGTCACTAAATGTCTTTGGTGACGGTTTATAACTTTTAGCCACGGTTTTTCCCGTCACTAAAAGTTTTTTTTCTTGTAGTGATTTTCCTGCCCAAAATCTCCTTCTATTTCGAGTATCTCGCCTGTTATGTTAAATTGATGATTCATCGGTAATCACCCATAATTAACACATATATTTGGCATATAATTGATCCAAATCTCAATCAATCAGTGCAAATCTTGGCAAAATATGGAATTTTTCAACAAGCTAGGTTAAATTTTGCCCAATATAAAAATAACACATCAATCACTATAAATTTACCAAATTTAACCAAATCAGTAAAATAAAAGACTAATAGCCTGCAATCTTACTTAATAATAAAATATAACCGTCTATAAATAATAATTATAGTATTTTCCCGTCTACATTTTCCTTCTATTTCGAGTATCTCGCCTGTTATGTTAAATTGTTGATTCTTCGACAATCACCCATAATTAGCATATATATTTGGTATATAATCGGTCCAAATCTTAATCAATCAGTGCAAATCTTAGCAAAATATGAAATTTCCAACAAGCCAGGTCAAAATTTGCCCAATATAAGAATAAAACATCAATCACTATAAATTTACCAAATTTAACCAAATTAGCAAAAATAGAAGACTAATGGCCTGCAATTATATATAATTAATCAACACAATCAAATCTTTTCAAATTGACGTATAATTTAATTATTTTACATAGTTAGGCATACATAAGGACTATAATATGAAAATAAATTCAAATCTTGAAAAATAAATAGACGCTGATTTCTGATCTTCCATATCAGTGTTTTTACGTCAATATTCATAGCCCATTATATTATTGGGCATGATAGTATTGATGATATACAATTTCATAGATCAATAGATGATCAAAACAAGAGAGAAATTCAAGAACAGATTCTACTTGGTTTAAGTTGATGGTATCTTGACTTATATACTTGGGGTTGTGGAGTGCGAGTAAAGTTTTAGACGATTGTGGGGTAGTATCTTCTATATGTGATTCTCCTCGTAAAATGTAATATCTCTTATATGTGTTAGTAATATCTTCATAGTGATTGTGTGTATCCTGAAAATTTACTGGTTGAATTTTGCAACTTCTTATCAAAGTAGTCCTTAGTGTATGACAATGGGTTCTAATTAATGATGCTATTAGAAAATTAATTGTTAGTTTTCAGACTATTTTATAAAACTGTTTAAAATATTTTAATAAATAAGTTATTATTTAATATTCATTTTGAAATTTTAGTGGTTCGTTGCTCTGATATACATCGTGAGCATGAACTATGGAGGTTTGCAATATGTTATTCACGTCTGAATATATGGTTTGTGAAGAAAAGTCTAAAAATTATTTTTTTAGAAGTGGACTTCTATATATATTAGATTAATGATAATGTACCCGTTGCTGATGTGTAAATATTTTATCCCTAAATTTTGGAGATGGTAATTAAGTTCTTTCTATAAGATTTTGACACATCAACTGTTGGAATCTTTGAAATGCGCCCATGGTGGGTGGGTAGGAGAGCGCGTCTGTATATTTCTAGGGAACTTCTCTTATATGGTTTAGATGTATTATGAATGTGTCATCATATTGATCTATTATTTCTTTGTTTAAATTCATAACGTTTTTTCCAAATATTTTTTTCTTTTCTTTTATTGCTTTCTTCTTTTGTCTTGATATTTTCATCTATTAAGATCATTTGAAGATTGAATATTGAGTTGTGTGAGTATTGAATCGGGGATTATTTCTTAATACACATATAAATTTCCATCATTTATTAATATTAATTATAATATTTAACTATTTTATAACCATATAAATATATAAATTTATATTTATGTTAAATTTATAAATCGTGCATCGCACGGGAATTATACTAGTTACTAATTAAGTGCTTAAGGTTTAGCTCACATCTATATAATGATGTCAAAAATTTATATACATCATATGCATGGATCTTTTTATATACAACAGGTCGGATTAATTCTAAAAGTATAAGCTTCGGGATTAAAAACAAATCACTTAATTGATCAAAAGTATTACTTGTTTTGATAAAATTATATATGAAAGTATCACTTTTATTGATACTTTTATTAAAAAAATAATACTTTTGACCATTTAAGTGATACTTTTTCGCCACCTTATTGAGCGGACCTCGAAAAAAATGCTCAATAAAAAAATATAAGATTTTGAAGCCCATTCATTTGACATTCATTTTCCAGCGATTAACACTTTTTCGCAAAAAAATAATATTTTTTGGAGAAAAACTAATATTTTTTTTTGAGAAAATGCATTTTTTTTTTGCAAAAGGTATTATTCAAAAGTAGATGATTA
Organism: Ajuga reptans; assembly: GCA_032274785.1. NCBI lineage: Eukaryota > Viridiplantae > Streptophyta > Magnoliopsida > Lamiales > Lamiaceae > Ajuga > Ajuga reptans. The sequence continues at coordinate 11,886 of JAUEKW010058487.1, forward strand.
GATATCAATATGGAAGTTATAAAAACTTACATAAACTTGATAAGAAGACATAATTTATTCAAAAATACATATGAATTATTAAGTTTTCCAAAAAAAGGTAATACATTTTTTCGAAAAAGTACTACATTTTCTGGAAAAAGTGACATTTAATCTGTTTTTTTTATGTCAATTTTTTTTTAATTGAGTGAAAATTTAAAATCTGCTTAGATCGGATCGACCCATTGTACATCAGAAAATCCATGGGGTACATAAATCCTACTTTATAATGATTGTATTTCTCTGGTAAAGATTACTAATTAAGTACTTATTATTTTGCAATGTTGAGTTTGCTTTGTTGTCCTATTTGATTCCATATCCCCCAATCCGTTAATTATATGTTATCCAATCAGGTATTGTCTAATTGAAAGATTCAACATCTATTTAGAAAGTGCATCCTAAACCTACGTTTTTTAAAAGGATGATTAAATCACTCGGTCGGGACCGGCCGAGTAGCATAAAATATTTCTCCTCCCAATCTAGGTTATTCAAAATCAATTCTGGAAACTGCCGACTAACTTGCAAAGCCAAAAGGCCCAAAACTGATGTCATAAAAATTCTTCGCATTATCTTAGAATCATTATAATTAATGTTGAGACAAAATTAAACACCAAAAATGAAAAAGAGAACATATACCATCTTGAAAATGATTGAGTTTTGGGTACTTAAAGAGAGCTTCTTTAAATCCGTTCGGATTCTCCCTGTATAATTCTCCAATATTTTCTGCCGCATCATTAAATTGTTGGCACATAAAAATTAATTTCCTTGTGAGTGATTTGTCATTTCTTAAGTTTTTTTTAATTGATCATATAATTCATATTTTCTGTTTAACTCATAAAATATTTTACGTGGCAATAATCTACGGATACTACAAAAAATGTAGGAGAATTATGTAGGAGAGAATTCGAATCGCTTCAGATTAGGTCAATGAAGTTGCCATGCGGATGCCAGCATTATTGGCCTCCCTTTCCATCCAAGCTGCAGACACCCCTTCTCACTCCCTACTGTATATATACCCTTCACTCCTATAACTAGACACCACCATTTTAGCTTGTCCCAAACACTTCATCCCCACCAGCCAAAACCCGGCCCAGCTGCCTCCGCCATTGATCTGCTCTCGCATGCCTCTCTGTCCTATCCGATCCTTCGTACGCCACCACATTGTTAATTTCCTCAGAAAAATGAACTTTCTCGATCTTCATCCTCTCCGCGTTGTTCCTGGCACTACAAGAAAACTGTCAAATTCCAACGGAACAAAAACCGTTGGAATTTAGTGGTTTTCCATTGGAATTTAAGATTCCAACGGAAATTCC
>JAUEKW010058597.1:2918-13233 GCA_032274785.1 Ajuga reptans
CGATGCTATGAACATATAGAATATCACAATTTTGCCCATATCTTTAAATCTAGGAATCAAACTCCCAGAAACAGAGAGTCACACAAGTAGATATTCAAGCAAGGTAGTCGATGCAATAAAAATATGAGGACAAACAGCTCACATGCAAAACAGTATGTTGCAAATTTATAATTTAATCGAGAATTTTGACAAACCTGTACATAAATTATTCGCCAATCCTGTAAAATCTTCCCAAGTTTACGCCGTTGCCATGCAGCGTTAGCACATAGGACTTTAAACAATGTGACTAATAACTGCATCCAAAACATATGAGACCATTAAACTTCAGTGTCTAAACAGTGTTGGGTGAAAAGTATTTATTAAAGCAAGCTGCTACACGAAAATAGCAAGAATTAAATAATTAGAGAATATGATGCAAGTTTCCAAAGCAACAAGACGTCTCAGAAGCTAAATCAGGTACATAAAACCAAATTCTTAGCAGTCGTGCAACATGAATCATTTTAGTATCAAAAAGAGATCTGGCAATTCACCTGTCCTAATTGTGCAACAGTCTCATTTTTTTGGATATCATGGTTCTTTGCTCCTTCAGGTAGTAAGGCAGCTCTGCAAATAACAGCAAACAAAGGTTCTCGTCCATAGAGCTTCCCATCTTGTACCAGCAGAAGCTGTACATTAGTTTTTGCATGAGAATCCATAATACAAAACTCTAATTTTTCGTCAGTAAAACAACATAAAGAAAATACTTATAGAGGACTAACAACATATCATATCACCAAGCGGATGAAATTGGGACACATATTCAGATTTTGAGACAAATCTCATGAAAATGACAAGAACCTTAATCCACCACAAAAGGTAGCCTGTATATCAGAGTTTGTCTCCCTACGAATGTTGTAAATGTTTTGACAATAGAAAGAAATATATACTAGAAGAAATCCCAAGAGAATTTCAAATTAAAACAGTCATTGACATGGTCTCTCCCTAAGAAGATTGTCTATATTTTGACAATAGAAATAAATATATACTATAAGAAATCCCAAGAGAATTTCAAGTAGAAACCCTCGTTGACATGGTACAGATAACATTTTCTACATCAATCAATTGTCTCAAGCCTGACAATCAACCAAATTTAAGTAGGTGGAGTTATAAACATGATTAGAGAGCCAAGAGCAACCGGACATCCTAGAACCGCCCACTAAATTGTAACTTGTTTCTGTTGACTAAAGCACACTGTGGGTGAGTTTTGCCAAAATGTGGTAGGTTGGCTTGGCAATGGAACTTACTGAAAGGGAGACAAGACAATAGCTAGTGTGGTGAAATATTAGAAGCTTATAACTGGGAAAGACAACCTAAAAAGTAACTTTCCATGTGCGTTTGTTGGACTCCTTGTTGCCGACAACAACAATAATGTAAACAACTCCACTTCAATTTAAGCCAAAGGGTATCAAAAGGCAGGTATACTTCGGATGTATTGACAAGAAAAAAATTTGTATGTTGTGTGAGTGTGAGTCATCTACAAGGATCCTTTTCATCCACGGTCATCTATCTAGTTAAAAGCTCATTACATTGTTGAACCATACAGGTTCACACATCCTTGAATAACTAGAGGTGATTTTGGACAGAAACCCTTCTCCGTTATATATATATATATATAGATATATTTTTTGATAAGAAACATAAAATTTTATTAAAAATATATGAGAATTACAGCAGGGATTACAATGGGAAGAGATTTCCCAAAAGATCATCTCTACTATTCCTAAGGCACTACATAAGTACAATGCTTATATCCCTATGCAAGTCCGAAATAAAGTATCCCTTGAACTCCTTATGACCAGTAACCCAAGAAGCTACTCTAGCTTTAACTATTTCCCACACTTCCTCGCTAGATCCTACTCTTTCTCAAATATTCTCTTATTACGTTCCAGCCATATGGACCAAACTATCGCGTGCATCATCACCCTCCACAAAATCTTGGCTCTCTTGCTTACTAGGTTGCCCATGTCCCCTAGGAAAACATCGCTGATGCTCCGTGGTGTGACCCAGACCATCTTAAACGTTTATAGGGCCCTGCTCCATAAAGAAGAGGAAAAAGAACAGTGCACAAATGTATGATCCGAGTTTTCAGAATTATTTTTACAAAGTACACACCAATTTGGAGATAGAGCCATATTAGGAAAACGTTTTTGCACGTTATCACATGTAAGTACTTTACCCTGCATCAAAAGCCATGAAAAAAACTGAATCTTTTTGGGTATGGGAGTTTTCCAAATCAACTTGTAGAAAATGAAGGATTGCTGTGGGAAAAAGGATGAGAAGAGTGATTGGCAGGAGAATGAGCCATTTGGTTCCAATATCCATGTTCTATCATCATTTTTATCTAACCTCACCCCTTCTAAGATATCTAACAATCTGCACAACTCCTCAATTTCTGAATCCTTAAGCCTACGCATGAAATGGAAGTTCCACGATATTTTATCTGAACTTTCTTGGTCTGAATTTTCAGAATAAAAAGAGGATATAGGTTTAGAGTGTATTTTGGATACTCGATAAAGGGAAGCAAAAAGTGAGTAAAAAGGTTGATCCCGTACCCAAGCATCCTCCCAAAACCTCACCACATTACCCATGCCCACCTAAACCTTGACCGAATCTGCAAAGAGATTAAAAACCTTGGCAATAAATTTCCACGGTGATCTATATGTAGCTCTTTCAGCTAAGCCTGCATCCCATCCGTTGTCTTGAATACCGTATTTACTAGAGATAACTTTATTCCATAACGCCTCCCTCTCTTTCGGGAATCTCCACCACCACTTTCCCAACAGAGCTTTGTTTCTCAGCATGAGGTTTCCAATTCCGAGCCCCCCTTTATCCTTCGGTTTGATTACAGAATCCCATGCCACCATATGAGTCTGATTGGTTCCTCCAAAACCTTCCCACAGAAAATCCCTCATCTTCTTCTCGATAATGTCAGCTACTCCCTTAGGCATTCGAAATAGGGATAAATAATAAGTTGGAATAGCATCAAGCACAGCCTGTATTAATGTAAGTCGACCCCCTATGGAAAGGTAACTTTTCTTCCAAGTTCCAACCTGCCAATTTCTTGGACACCTTTGTACTTACCGGCTCCCAAAACGATCCCTTCAAGGGGTTACCCCCTAAAGGCACTCCCAAGTAATTGATAGGCCACTCTTCCTTAGCACATCATATTGCCCCGGCACAATTTTCCACCACGTTTTGGTCCAAGATGATTCTTTAGAACATCATCAGAGAAAGACAGCGGCAGAGAGATGCAGGCAGACTTTATTTACTAACAAAGAGAATAAGCCTTAGCTGTTACTTTAGGTCTCAATTTTCACCCGTATTACCTCTTTTCCGCCATCCTATGAAACACAAATTTGACAAGTAGTCTTGTGACCAATTATTTTGATTGTTAAGCATCAAACGAAGCACTACAATGTGATCAAATTTCTCAAAGAATTCTGCTTGAGTCTGAAACCCAGTTCCAAGCTCTTATGGCAACTCTCATATAGATTGATTGGCGTTGATGTGGCACCAAGGGTTAACATGTGACATTATATTTCGTAAAGCATAGATTAGTCACCATGCTAATCATTTTTCTTTTTATTCTAAAGGGGTGACAGCAGTTTTAAGGAATCAAAAGTTGTAAAACAGAATTTCTAAGACTCGATCAGAATTTCAAACAAAGAGGAGCAGAGTGGAACCTGAATATGAGCTCTAGCAACCAAATCTGGTTGCAACTTCTGAACATCAACAACAAAGCGCAAGGCACCTTCAAAAGCAGGACTCAGAGAATAGGAGCATATAATGTCTAGATCATGAAGAAGCTTCTGGAAATAATTAACTGCCTGATACAAACAAAAGAGAAAAAAAAGAAAAATATTACACCCGGAAACAGCAGATAAGAAGTTCCACTACCAATAACTTGAAACTAACCTTCTTCCAGCTGAGTAGTTTATTTGCACGGGGTGGAGTTGGGGCTGCTGACCTGCTGTTTAATGTAGGATCAAAGCCAACTGGTGGGCAACCAGAGGCGGTTGTTTTATCTTCACTGTTCTCTAAAGTTTCACATGCACAATTGATTAAAAAAATTTCAGATTTGAGCATGGAATCTAGCTCAGATAAGCAGGAAGCGATATGTTTCTTTGCCAATTCCAATCCTCTTCCTTGAGGTCTCCTCAAACATGTTAGCACATGGTAAAAATGCTGAACACACAGAAAGTTCCTCAAATGTTATTGGAAGAAAAAATGAAAGACATCACATGCAAAAAATGGAAACACAAGAAGAACCATTTTTCAGATAACAAAAGTGAAAGAAAACACTATTAAAAAAAGCAGCAAATAGAGTACGGTATTATCAAAGAGCGCCTATTACCACAAGTCTGTTATACAACACACTGCTAGCAACCATCAACTCTTCAAGACTATGAAAACAACACAAAAAGTTGCCTATAAATTCAAAAAGCAATTTCACTCATGTCATAACAGGGTATCTATTCCATAATCCTAATAATAACGAGAATTAATGAACTTTTGGTTTAAGTTTCCACCTTCCATCTACATAAACCATTGAATTTTCTTCAGTTTTGGAGATCCTATCCTCTATATGTTCCTTTTCATTAAGTGCATCGCATCCATGAGGGAGAAAAGGTACAACATCCTAAATTGAGCTCGAATGTTTAGACAAGAAAATTCCATCAGAAACTAAGAAAGCAACAAGCGCGTGGAATAATGGAACAAAATTTCACCAAACAAATAGGTTTATGCTCATAAAAGTAGATGATCTTTAACACACCCTTTTCCATGGACATAGTTCTGCTGTAGTTGATGCTGAACATCGTGAAATTTGATTAATATTTTTTTTTTAGATTGATTGAATCAGTTCATTTTTCAGTGGTTGACATTTACTCAAAAAAAAAATTTACTAGATTGCCAGTACACTGGAAACAATTAGATAATCTTTCTCAATGTGTTCTTTGATCTCATTTCTTCTGAATTGGACAGATCTGTTTCTAGGAAAATAGGATAAAACGGGAGAGTAGGCTGTGGGCATGCATGACCACTTCAATCAGTAATTAGGATTGATGGCCAAAACTGACTCCCAACTTCTAACAAATTAAACTTCTCAAAGCCAGATTCTGAAATGCCACAGCTAGCACTTTAAGCCATTTTCAAAATTCTAGCACGACAAATATTCTTCAGGAAGAACTCTACTGGAATAATTTGATAAAAGCATATCAACTGCATCTAACATGTATATTTTAGGATATATCTTAGACATATGCTAATACATGGTAAAAGTTCAAAGATAATACAAGATAAGACCTTACGAAAACGTAAGCGGCACAAAACAGCTTTGCAAAACCCTTCTTCAAGATTGAGATTAGTTTGCAGAGGCTCTATATCTGCAGAAAAGCAGGAAGACTGACCTTGAAATTGAGATACATGTTATTCAGGAGGTACAGCATAAGGTACAGCTATCCAAAAAGCAAAAGGCATACATCATGAAATTTTTGCATACTATTCTTGATGCTGAACAGCAGTAATCTCTTCCAATTTGATATGTACATAATTATTTTCATGGCATAAATAAAAGAGGCCAATATCAAACCATTTTTTTGTTCAGACAATTATTGAAATATCATTACGAAACGTAAATGCTCTGTATGTACCTTCTGCAGATCGCCTTTTAGACAATGGTGCTTTGCAAGCCTTCAATTGCCGAGAAAGTGTTTCCTCCACCGCATGCAACACAGATACGCATTTTTCATCCCCATCAGCCTTTAATGGTAGACCATGAGCCATGGTAAAAAGATCTTCCTCCTGTACAATGATACTCTTTTATTGGAGATAGATGACAGTGTACATGTGGACAGTGTAAGATACATAAGATGGTAAAAACAAAGAAGAAAGCAAGAGTTTCAATTTAGAGTGCATCACAAGCATGTCTGTATATAATTCCTCCACTAACCTCAAGGTAGTCATTGATTAGAATAAATCAAAGTGAATGAGAGTAACACTAATACATGTTTAGACACCCTTCCGACTATTTGCATACCTATGCATATTCATTTGGGCATATGATATAGATTAAAACAATAGCTAGAACAGTTTTTGAAGCACATTATTGTAAAAACATCATTGAAATACTCTAATGTAAATGAATCTTTCGGAAAACAATCAACTGCAAACTGTTGAGGGGAATCTCAATTAACAAAGCTAAGATTCGTTGAAGTACTTTACTTCATTGGTGCGCGCATCTGAAACAGCTGAAACAACAGAATTGCAAGTCATACGTATAACTATGCAGAAAGAATGCAGCAGGGCATGAGACGACGTCCTCTCATGCCTCAAAAGGTAGATGCAAGAAAAGACGGTTTGCGCTAATGATCCTCCTTTATGCCATGTCGCCTGCATTAAAATAAATGAACAAGTTAGAAAGGGCTGTTTTCACCACTTTTGGACGACTTTCTGAAAGTAGTTACAGCAATACCTCACAAGAAAGAAGATGATCCATTATATCGATAACACGTTGAATATCAATCGTTCTATCAAAGCTCAACGGAATAGGAGCAGCACCATTCTCAATGGCTTCATCAACAGAATAATATGTACATACAATACCTGAATCCATCTTTGGGTCCATTATCTAGTTAAGAAGATGAACTTCATCAGTAAAACATACAAATATAATATTAAAGATAACTAGAATATAATCAAATAATTCCAAACATATAAATAACAATTATGCGCATATGAGTGGGCCTTAATTATGCACTCGTGCCATTCTACATGAAAATGGAAATAATTGTCATAATAAATTTGAGGAAATCATGTTTCTGCACAGCAAAGACAAGATGATCTGCTTAATTAGCCAAAGACATCAAACACACTGAACCAGCATACTCGCATAAAATTCAAGTTTGAGACAAGCAGATAAATCTTTACTAAAATAGATAAAATATGAAGCAGAAAGTATCACTCTCTCATCAAATACCATTCCTGCAACTTAATGGGTCGGCAAAAAGGATAGTTGTTCGCCAAGACACATGGTCTTCCAACATGTTATCACGTAATCCCAGATCTAGAATATCTTCCTTTAAGTATTAACTGCCTTCATTCAAATTATTCAAGGGCCCACGGATCCTTATAAGACTTCCAGTAACTTGTCAATCTAATATTTGTCGAATGAGACCTGTGTTTGGGCTCCTCTACACATGACCAACCCATGTTACTATACATAAACAGCTCCTAATGCTTTCATGCATTCCACACATCCATCTTAACATACACATTTTTGCTACCAATCTCTTATGCATATGTTGTTCTGAACTGAATCTTTGTAACACCTCCCTATCAATCTTCCAGATATTTTTTGATAGGACTCCTAATATCATACTCCGTCCAAGCTGCTTCAATCTTACGGTCTATATCTTCCAAATGTGCCTATCCTTTAGATAATAGATCCTAAATAGAAAAAATAAAAAATAAAAAAGCTTCAAACTCTAGAAGACTAGGACTTCCTTGCTATCAATCTCAACCAGGTTTCACGACCAAAAGTTCTAGGCTAGATACTTGCTTTTTCAGTGACCAAAATTTCGAAACCCTAAGTCTAAGAGGTTCATCCTAGATATGTACATTAGCTTGTCCCATAACTAAAAGAAACAGGTAATTGGACTTTAGACCGATCCAAAGAAAGCTAGTCATGAAATATGAGGATGCACTGCTTTGGGTAGAGTGTGGGGCGTTGTGGTGTTGAACATAGAAAGCAGGTGGCAGTGATGACGGTCGGTCACTTGAAATAATAAACTTAAACTGGAGTATAACAAGAATTGAGAGAGCAACATGGAATAAATCATATTTAACTAGCAAATAAATAGAAAGCCCTTGCCTTGATTTTCAAAAATTATATTTGTGTTAAAATTGCCAAAAGAGTAGAAAGGTCATGATATTGGGGCATGGTGTTCTTCTATGTACCCACCAAATTTATCATTAGGCAATTACAGAAAATTCATGTATATAGAGGCAGCAACTAAAACTTCTAGTTCGATGTCTTGTACTTGATCTTTCTTCCAAATCTCCTTACCCTAAATGGATCTCATTAAGTAAAGGTGTTGTTGCATAATTTGCATTCTACACCATTACTAATGACTGCACATACAAAGTTCATAAATAATAATTTCTGTGGAAGTTTAGAATCATACTTATTAAAGGCGCGCCAACCCATGATTTGAGAGGTTCTGCGCCTTTGCACGGAAGAGGCAGACGCAATTACAAAGGCACGCGCCTTAGTGCGCATCTTGCGCCTCCGCTTATGCGCCTCAGGCCCGCCTCTTGTCCGAGCTTTGACCTCAGTTATTGCATTTAATTTTGATTGTGGAACTTGTTTGAATCTTATGATTACTTTAGTTTATGATTTATGTGTTTGATGCTTGATTTTCCATATTCATTATCATGACTATAGCCTATAATGAATGGTCACTCTCTCTTTTTAGTTATTTTTCAAAATTTTGAGGTTGTCAGCTTGCCTTCTAAGATAGGCCATGAACTATTTAAATAGGCCAAAATAGTCGAGAAAGTCAACCACATAAACCACCGGAAATAATGAATTAACAGGAGCTGAAGAAACTCTCTTGCCTCATGGTTACAATACTTCATTTTTCTGAAAAATATATCTTTGTACAACAGCTAATGCAAGGTTTGTTTCATTCACCAATCCTTTCTTACTGCGACAATGACACATAAAGGACTGATTGTTCAAAAACCAGGATGCGCAAACTGATATATATTTCCTACTCGCCAAATATATTGACTACAATTGAAACATAACTTTTTCATTTTTCATTTTTTTTCCATTTCAACTACATGAGCTCTAATTAGAATTCATCTTTCATACTTGGAAAGAAAAGCAGCATTACCTCTAAAGCAGACATGGCAGCAAAAAGATTAAAATTCTCCCCACTTATGAGCTCATCATTTCGAAGATCTGTGTCAAAATTACATTAAAAGAATCAGAATCATTAAGCTATTTAATGTTGCAGTTGCGCAAGAATAGCATTACAAGAAATTAAAGAAACCACAAATCCTAAAACTGCAAGTGAAGTTCTGGTAACATTAAACCACTGAGAGATCAAGAAATTTATGTAACAAAAAATCCTAAGCCTTAAAATTAAATTCTACTTTCTCTAGGAGAAGCAGAGAATGTCTTTAAAGTAAAATATTAGAATGGTATATAGAGGCAAGGAATCCCAGAACACGCTGAAATAATCTAAAGTTCACTGCTCCAATATCTCAACACAAGGATAGCTTTAGAACTCTTTATAGCAAGTACCCACTGAGCTACCCTGAACTTCACCCTATCGCAGACCTCCTTAGCAGACTCCTTAATCCGAGAAGACTCTTATGTCTTTCTAACCAAAGAGACTGACACAACACTTGCACGATTCCTCTCGAGATGACCCGACCCCTTTTGCTAATGAAACCAGAATGAATATCTGCTCATTTGCATCTCCTCGGATATCTTAACATTGTAGTAAAAATTAAGACTTGCACTGATTAGTTAAAGTATATCAACTACATGTTTGCAAAAGCATGTCTCCTGCTTACACAATTTCTCATTACAGAGCACATGTAAGTATATATTCCACATAAAATCGGATTAAATTAGCAACGTACTGTCACAAACAGAAGGTATTACTTTCCATAGATAAGCAATTTTTGAATCTCCAATTTAAAACTCAAATTACTGATAAAGCAACCACGGAAAGAGAAAAGAACAAAAAATGATTGCAATGAGGTTGAGGGAGATATGAACCGCGGCAAGCTAGTTGGAGGAGAGGCGACATATCAACCCAAACGGTGTCGTTGCCAGATGGAATTGAAGGGCTTGTTGGTACTTGGGCGTTTGCACATCGCGCGGCTTCCAGATTGTCTGCCATGGAAATCCTCCCTGCCTGTTTGCGTTTGTGAGGTTTTGAGGTTTATTCTCAGTGTGAGGGGAGGTGTTGAGTAGGGCAACTCACGGGTCGGGCCACACAATAAAGTATCAAAATTTCCTCCCACGGGTCTAAGGTAGGGATGGAAAAAAAATTCTTCCCAGACCAATTAGGTGGTAAATAAGACTTATGTGCCCCGATACATGAATTTTCTTATGTGCAACGAATTGATCCAAATCTGATTTTTAAAAAATGTATTAGTTTTTCGTAAAAAAATATTATTTTTTTACGAAAAAATATTAATGGCTGAAAAATTGATATACATGAATGGACTTCAAATTTTTTATAGTTTATTATTTATC
>JAUEKW010058708.1:1255-13232 GCA_032274785.1 Ajuga reptans
GGCTTTTTGTTGTTAATAGCGGGGGAAACCCCCCCCCCCCCCCACACAATATTTGACTCTATGTTGATGAAGATTACAGAGGCACATTTGAGTTAGTCTGAACTTTGAATAACAACTGAGACATGGGATAAAAGATGAGCAGGAGCGGCGCCAACTCTTATAGAGCAAAACCTGCTGAGTTTTGGCACCAGATTTCCTCCTCTCCCACCTCAGTTGCCCGTCTAACTTCCTCTTACTTCCCGCCCCCATAATTCCTAGATATTTAGAGAAGACCCTAACCTCATATACAAAAAATATAATATCTCTGCCTCGCATGTATCATTAAAAATCCAAATAAAATATTTAAAATTATTATATAATAGAGTGCTAATCCATTACCATAAGACCTGATTGAAAGCGTTGCTCCAAGTTTTACCTAGTATTAGCAAGAGCCTCTTATTATAGGCTAAGTCTGGTCGATTTCTCATTCGAATCTGAGGGACTATTGTAATTGCCTATTAGAGGCATGCAACAAAAAATTATATTATATATAATGCATTAAAAAAATGGATTAATTATATTTGTATTATATATATTATTCATTTATATATAACAAACATATATTATTTATATTATACACCCAATCAATAGGTTGGGTTGTGAAATTTGGAAAATCTTATTTAAAGCTCACAAATTTGATTTATTTGAGTAAAAATCTAACATATTCCGACTCTTAGATGTTTGCTAAAAAAGCAAGTTCTAATGAATTTTATATTGAAATGACCAAATTGTCATTTTCATTTGATTTTGGCACCACTTTTTGCATCAATAGATAAACATATTATCATATTCCGAAACATCTGATATGATATGCTAGAATAGGATAACACCATTAGCATGAGCAGAAGGTGATGAAATATTTTTAAAGTCATAAATGTCATCATATTTTTCATGAGATGTAAGGCGTACATCTCAAAGACGTTGACCAATCGGGCAAGAATGAACCACCACGAATGTCTAGGCAAAAAGACGAAGGCGTCGTTGTAGAGCTTCAAGTACAACAATGGACTCAGTAGTCCCGCATGATTGAGGAACTTGGTTGATTAAGGAGACATAAGTGAACGAAATAGAAGAATAAGGCATATGCGCATATTAGTTAAAGTCGCATTTGAGGCGTACCTAAGGTGAAAGGCGCATGAGGCTCCAAGCTTATCGCTTTGTCTTGCATGAGGCGCATCACTTCACAAAGGCGCACGCCTAATGGTGTCTTTTTTCTTTTTTCACCTCCTAGAGCTTTTGTGCCTCATTATTGTTGGGATTGGAAGCCACGTGTAATATTCTCATATCCTTATCAGTATTTTATTGTTAAAATTGCTAGTTGTAAGTGAGCTAAATTTTTGTCAATATTTTTTTTTTGTTAAAGTCGAAGCTAGTTGTAAAAGGGCTATTATTTTTTATATTTTATTAATAAAATTGGATGACAGCTATGCTGCTTCACGAAAAGCATGAACTAACTTATTTTCATCCCACAAATACTCTAGATTATACATTTCTACTTTTTACTTCTTATCTAAAGATTACTCTCTTGGCCCAAAAAGATAGTCCATTTATTTTAGATATCCCAAAAGGGCAGTCTTCTTTTTTCATAAATGATGCATTAAATATCTTTTTGTCCTAATATATTTTAATTGGTGTGTTGGTTTTTTGAACTATCTGTGTTATTTAAAAAACGAAAGAATATTATTTCATATCGAAGAGTGAGTACGTGTGTTTATAGTTTATAAATGACTCCACTATAACTTAAAATTACTTTAATTTTGTGGATATTGACGTGTTAGTATCATTGATCACCAATTTATTTTGAAACCCTTCATTGTCGTGTATATTAGATAGATGAGTGAAAGGAATACCGAATACCTAATTTAGGGTATGTTTGTGCTGGTCCCATCCCCCATCCGGATGGACCCAGAAAAAGGAATGTTTGTTCTGCGATTGAAAAGTTGGATCCCCCGTCCCCTATCATCCAAGCCCTAGCCTTTAACCTGACAAACCCACCCACCCTCCCATCAAATCCTCTCTGTTGCAGTCGTTTCACCCCTCTCTCTCTCTCTCCAACCGCTCATTTCTCTCTCCCTACAGGCTCACACTCATACACAGTTCTCTCTATTTTCTCTTGAATACCGATCCTCTCCACTTGAGAGACCGTAAATTTCGTCAATTTCCCCGTCTTTTTCTGAATCTTCTTTTTCTTTCAATCTTTTCTTTTTTTTTATTTAACCAACAAGCAACTTTTCTTTTTTGAAGCGAAAGACGAATTTTTCATTAACTAATTGCTGGAATCAGCCAGCTCCAAGTGACAGAGTAACATTGGTGGTGCAAACCACGTACAAGAGTCCAAGACTGAAGTTTTAGCAAATTTCTCAATATTATGCGCTGCATAACTATTATCCCTATCTATCCAATAGAAATACGGCCATCAAAATGACCAAGAGACGCTTGGATATCAGGAAGGACCGGGATAGAGAACGCCGAACAATCTGCTGCTCCGCGAGAGGCCAAAACAACCGTGCTAGAATCCCCACGAATGCACAGGTTGCTTTGATCAAGAGTGTTAGCAATCTGAAGAGCCTCCCGAAGAGCATGAAAGTCCAAGAGCTCTGTATTATAAATAAGCATGAAATTTCTTTGTAAAAGCTTGCATAAATCCATCCTCTGCCGACTCCACATATATATCAATGGTGCGAAAAAAAAATATTGGTCATGGAAATTGCCCCATCAAAATAGATTCGCATAGTTGTGGACGATTGTTGTTGTTAGAGGTGGTAAAATAGGCCCGACTTGATGAACCGGCCTACTCCGCCCGATATTTTAGATAGGCTGGTCATAGAAATCTTGGCCAAAAGTACTATTTGGCCCGACAGGCCCACCCCGATGGGCCAAAAGCCGGACGGACCATAGGCCGGTCCGAAAAACTTAATATATTATAGGGCATGGGATGGACTGGGTTGACTAATTTTAGACCCGATCAAATTTTGGTCCGGCCTGACATACATGAATTGCCACCTCTAGCTGTTGTGCAAGATGACCCAAGGCATCACGATTATCCTATTCAGCAGCGCCAGTCGCATTATGGAAGTTCGATAAGGAACGTGCAACAAGGCTCACAATAAGTATAAGATCGGTTTCAATTTGTGATAAAAAAAATAGAATTGCGAAAGTACCATATAAAATTTGCAATTACTGATAAATGTTATAATACCAATCATCACCCACATTATATTTTCTATTATAATAATACAAAACCACCCATATCTAACTTATTGATTTGACTGCTACGTATCCATCTTATCCTACTACAATTCTAAACAAATATCATTTTTTATTGGACGTGTATGTCAGAATATACTACATCGCAACACAAACATATCCTTACATAAATAAATCAATAATTGGTGTGAAATTTGGAATGTAACTCTTTTTTTTTTGGAAGAGAGTACCACATTTACTCACAAAATAAATAAAAGAAGGTATTGAAAAAAGAAAGGCAAAATTTACAAATATACCCCAACGTTTCACAATTTTAACAAATGTAGCACAATTTTTTAATAATTGTTGATTAAATTATAACCTATCGAAATTTTAACAATTATATCATCTGTCTATTTTTCTGTTAAATGTCTACCTACGTGGCTGACGGAAGGCCACGTGGCCACCACGTGGCAATACTTACTCAGAAAATTACTAATGCAAAATATACAAATATATCTCAATATTTTACATTTTAATAAATATTGCACAATATTTTCAATAATTGTTGATTAGATCACAACGTATCAAATTTTTATCATACGCCAAATTTTCAAACATATTTAGTACATATTTCTAAGGGTGATTCGGTACCGAAATTTTGGTATACCAAATTTTATTTCGGTATCGGTATATAAACTGTTACTTACAGTTGATTTTCAAATACCGAAATTTTGATGTATCAAAATACCAAAACAATTTCGGTATATCGATATATACCGAAATACCAAAAAAATTCGGTATACCAACTTTTTTGAATTCTTATACTACTACTGTATCGAATTTTTTTGATTTTTTTGATATTTTTTTTGGTACAATAAGAGGATGAAAGTCGTACTAAATTTGTGTAATTGATAAAAATTTGATAGGTTGTGATTTAATCAGCAATTATTGAAAAAATTATGCTATATTTGTTCAAATGTGAAACATTGGCATATATTTGTAGATTTTGTACTAATGATTTTCTGAGTAAGCATTCTCATGTGGCAGCCACGTTGACTTCCGTCAGCCATATAGGCAGACATTTAACAAAAAAAATAGACAGATGCTATAATTGTTAAAATTTTGATAGGTTGTGATTTAATTGGAAATTATTGAAAGGTTGTGCTATATTTGTTAAAATCGTGAAACGTTGGGATATATTTGTAAATTTTGCCAAAAAGAAAAGAAAAGAATAGGTGAAAAAAAAAAGAGGGAAGATAAATATATAGGTAAAACAAAAATCAGAAAGAGCTCACGAGCCCTAGCTGTTTGTCATCCTCCCTCACTCTCTCCAGCTCGCCGCTCTCTCTCTCTGTCTCTCTCGGTGACCTTCCAAGTTTCTTATTCTTGTTGTTTTTATTTACATTTTTTGTTTTATTCAGCGCATTTTTAGTTTCTATTTATTTGAGACGAGTCAATTTCCAGTGTTTGAGTTTGGAATGGTGAGAGCTTCGCTTCAGTGTTTTTGTGATATTTTTTCTGCAATTTTTATGTAACTTTACCTCCGAAAGCCTGAGGTTGAATGTTGTGAAGTTTGATACTCCAGTCCAAATATACGCGTGCATAAACCCTAGGTGATTGCTACACTTCATTTATCCCCACATTTGCGATTTTTTATATTTATTCTGGAAACTTGGTATCGTTCAGTTTTCTTTTGTTTTATGTTTGAGCTTGAAGCTGAATTGATCTTATGATGCAAAGTGTGGCCTGTTGTGGAGGTTAGGCTGATATTAGGCTCTGAAATGATCGTCCTGTAATACATATTGATGTTCTTGAATAGATACCGAGGTCCCAATGCCTCACTTCGATCTTTTGTATTACTTCAGTCTTGCTATAAGTTTCGTACTGTGAATTGCTTCATATGTTTCAGTGTCTGCATCATTTTGTGAATCTAAAATACTCTGTATGATTGTGTCTGGTATATCTGGATCATTGTATCCTGAAAAGTTTAAGTGATGTAACAATACATTAAGAACGAGCTAACTTGAATTCCGCTAATGTGATGGCTTCGTATTTTGTGAGTTCACGCTTATTTTCTTGTTTATTAATTTTCTTCGTTCTGTTTCAGCCCATTAGTTCTCAAAGCAGACGCCTATAATTTGTTCTATTTTTCTGAGATGGCAACAAGGGAAGATTTGGACGTTGATGATGATTTTAGTGAACTCTACAAGGCATACACTGGCCCTATGGGTTCCAAGGCTCCGAATGAACAGGAAAATACAACTAGCAAAAGATCACATCCAGGTTCCGATGAGGATGAGGAAAGACCTGACCCTAATGCTGTCCCAACAGATTTTACCAGTCGAGAAGCTAAGGTTTGGGAAGCTAAATCTAAAGCTACAGAAAGGAACTGGAAGAAGAGGAAAGAAGAAGAAATGATCTGCAAAATATGTGGTGAATCGGGCCACTTTACACAGGTACTTCTGCAGAAATACTAGTTGATTGCTGTTTTTTGTTCTTACTTATTCTCAGTGCCTTGATTGCTTGGATGTTTTATTTGTTACTTTTTAAGTCTTTAGAATTTTCAGTTAAGGGAGGATTGTTTTATATATATGTTTTCTTATTGTTCTAAAAAATTGTTGAGTTGCTTGGATTGCTTTGCTTTACTCAATTCAAGTGCTGAAGGCTTGCTGTGAATCTTTTCCATAGCACTGTGGTCTAGAAAAGGAAAAGAATGCGATAATGCTAGGTATTTGGTTATCCATTTTCATGCCTCTTATAACAGTGTAAGAATCCAACTTGTGGTTTCAGGTTCTGCATTCTTCAAACACTAATTCTCTCAAACCTGAATTAAAATTATAAAATTATGACTTCGCATTATTGTTATAATTAGTCTGCATTTTTTAAATACCAACGCATTTGACATGATACCATTGCTGTATATCTTTCACTATCTTATAAACCCTAAAGGTTCTTCAACTATTTATATGCATACCTTTTTTATTTTCTGTTTCTAATATATAGACTTTTAGGGTTGCCCGTCTACTCTTGGAGCTAATCGCAAGTCTCAAGAATTCTTTGAGAGGGTGCCAGCAAGGGATCCTCATGTAAAAGCTTTATTTTCAGAAGATGTGGTGAACAAAATTGAGAAAGATATTGGCTGTAAAATCAAAATTGAGGAGAAGTTCATAATTGTCAGTGGTAAGGATAGGCTGATATTGAGAAAAGGTGTTGATGCTGTTCACAAAACTAAGGAAGAGGGTGAAAACAAGGGAGCTCGTAAATTTCTAGAAGAGACTGAGCACAAAGGTCCTTCAAGCTCCCCAATATCCCAGTCTAGGTCATTTGAACGTAGAAGTCCAGTTACTTCTCGATTAGGACGATCAGGTTCCCAAAGGTCCTCCAATCCGAGCCCTCATAATGCTTCGTATATCCCACATAGGTATGGCAGACAAGACAAAGTTGTGGAAGACCGTGTTCGTGAAGATCTTCAAAAATTGTCAAGTGGTTCTCCCCGTGGTAGGTGCAGCATTTGGCATACTAGTGACTTATAGCATTAACATTTTAATACATGCTTTTAGGCTCATCTTAGCTTCATCACTTCATATTTCCTTTGGTTGGCCTATATCTTTTAGTAATGCTGCTTGTTTCCCATCATCTTTTTTGCAGCAAGAGGTAAGTTCTTAGGCTCAAGCGTTATGTTCGATTCTGATATTAGTTTCGTGGTGGTTCTGAATTGAAAAGGATGGTCTCCCCATATGATTTTTTTAATTGAAAGCATCTCAAGTCTCGTTTGCCTCAGATGGATTGACTAAGAAGATTTTAAGATAGTTTGTCATGATAAAGCTGCAACAATTGTTAGAGAACTTGAATGGAAGTGCTTAACAAAATCTTCCTTTGGTGAAGCTTATGGTAGTGATGGAGGTAGAGGTCGATCAAGCCGTTCCAAGTCTCCAGCACATAATTCTTACGCGGGCAACTCCTATAATTCATATGAAGGCCATACTCCGTATAGAGGTGGCATCAGGTCTGATGGCTGGAATGCTGACAAAGGTGGATCTAATGTGCATCCTGGCAGTACCTATGATTACCCTTCCGTTCCCCAGACATTAGAGGAATTGGAGTTGCAATATAAAAGGGTGGCAATGGAACTTGCTAGAATTCGAGATAAAGAAGAAGATGAGGAAAATTGCAAGCATCGCGAGGTTTGTTATGCTTCTACTTTTCTTGTTGAAATTATTTGGAGCTCCGATTTTTTATCTTGAATTTTGCTTACATATTCTCTTTTCGTATATGAACGTAGTCCTGCTGTCTGCCTTATTCTGTTTGCGGCTGAGTACGTTTCGTAAACTAGCCAAGAAACTAATCTATGTTGGTTTCCTTTCAATTTAGGCTCTAAGAGAAATAAGGGAGAGTTTCATGATAAAAGTAACCTCGCTGAAGGGTGCACATGCAAATATGTGGGAAGAGTTTCTTCAGTATGAGGCCCAAAGGAGACAACAAACACGTCAGCATGTTTCAGCATCTGGGTTCAGTGATTACAAACAACCGAATTATCAAGAATTTGATAATCCTTCTAGCGATCCATATCATTCTGGGCCAGGTGTACACTCTAGGGGCAGGTATCCAAATGCCATGGACGGTTATCCTTCTTCTAGGCCCCATGACGCTTATAATGATTACCAGCGTCACAGGCGCGATGACTTTGGGAAACCCTATAATCGATACTAAATTTGTTGGTGAAGTGAATTCGGTGAGTAGCCTACTCTTAATTCCTCCCCTTTGTCAATGTGTTAACATATTTAGGTGAGATTTGGGACAGGGTGTATATCTTGATTCTTGCGAATCCTATTACTTGTAGATATGAAATAGATTAGTCCAAAGTAAATACTAGTAATGTAGCTTGCAGGATATTGATACCAAGGGATTGTGTGAATATACGATCTGTGTATTTCTTTTGCTTCAACTACAATCATAAGCTGAATTATCACTTAATAATTTTCAGGCTGTAATTGTTGGTTGGCTACAACTATTTCACTCGGAGCACTCATAGGTAAGTATGCATGCTTATCGTGTTAGCATGTTGTTGATTATCATGTTAACGTGTTTCTAGAAGGCGGGAGTTATATGGCGATAATTCTATCTGTTGCTTCTGGACGTCGTAGGACTGCGTTACAATCCAAAAGATCTCATGTTTATGGCATGTAACTGCAGAATTTTGGTTATTTGGTATTTAAATTGATAAAGCTGGTGTTAATTTTGATCCACAGTTTTAAAGCTATTGTTCAGAAGGAAAATGAACAGTTGCTGGCTGCTTTTATGAGCCCTTTTTGGTTATGAAACTGATTTATATATTTCAGTTACCTGATTTATTTTGGTGAATGCTAATAGATAGAAATAGCTGCTGGAGAAATTGAATTTTTTCAACTATAAAATTTGTGATGGTGCAAAGTAAATTAAAATGCCATTTATTTATTGAAATATTGAGCTTAATTTTACATCCCATTATAAAAACAACAGTATAAGTAAATCTTTACCTGATTTTTTTTTGACAGTCACAGAAACTCTTATATCAAAAGTTTGCTGATGAGAATGTGTATCAGAAATACACTATTTCTAAATATCATTTGACATTTTTAGAGTTAATATAATTATTTCTAAGTATAATTTTGTTATTGTCATGCGTACAGATATATTGATCTATTCACTCATTTTGTGTAGTATGAATATCGTCTAAACTATTATGTTATTTAATTTAATGTTGTGTTAATTACAAAAAAAAAAAATCACCAACTTTGAGTGAATTTTCAATTACAACATGAACTTTAAAAGATAACATAAAAGTTCACCAACTTTTAATTTTTTTCAATTATAACATGAACCGTATTTTTTGACATCTAATTACATTGCCACCATCATCATTAGATCCGTCTAGATGAACTTGTGCTATATTCACTACCTATTTTGTTATATATGATTATAATTGTAATGAATCGTTTGTTGAAGTTATGTTGGCATAATTTCAACTCTCAATTCACGGTGGTGGTGATGACAGATTATAAAATATATGATAGATATAGAATGACCTCGTCAATACGAATCTAATGATGGTGGTGGCGACGTAATCAGATGTAAAAAAAAAATACCGTCCATGTTGTAATTGAAAAAAATTGAAAGTTAGTGAATTTCCTTGTTATCTTTCAAAGTTCATGTTGTAATTGAAAACTCAACCAGTGTTCGTGATTTTTTTCGTAATTAACCCTTTAATTTTTAGTTATTATGAAGATTAAAGATTTGACGCTATGTTTGGATATGGTTGCCCCCGGCCGGTTCACGTTGGGGGCAACGTAGTGATATTTGAAATGAGTAAGGTTGAGGGTATTATTTGGTTGGAGATAGGTTGAGGATTGTGTGTTTTTTAACTTTCATCTCTCATTTGTAATTCTAAAGGCAGGTTTCTCTCTCATCTCTCTTTATTTACCCCTAACTTATTTACTCCAGCCAACAGTATCCGAACCTTTCTCAACCGTATCCAAACACAGCCTGAGTTTTCTAAGAAATTTTATCTTACGCGTCACAATATTTACCGAGTGGTATATATATTTGATAATATCATTAATAAATACATGTCATTTATTAGGTCTGCTACGGTCCTACAATCCAAGAAAACTCGTCTAAATATAATAAGTTTTTACCTTCGTTTATTTCTTAATTTGGTCTATTCAATAACATATTACTTATTGCAATATTCTATTTTGACTAATAGAACAAAACGTTCGGTTTTATATCACAACACCTATTTTAGGATATAAATTATTTATGAGATATAACTCTTATTTTAACTTAACCTATATGCACGTATTATAACAAGATGATAATTTGATAGTTATAATTCTCGAAAGGCATGCTTTATTCTTAACTAGAGAACTCCTAGACCCCATTAAAAATGGTAAACAAGCTTGAAATACCGCAAAGAAGTATTTTTAACAAATTAAAAAAAAAAAAAAACCCACAAAAAATGGTTTATAAAATTACATAAACTCTTTCCAATTTCCATTTCAAAAAATTTCTTGTATTAATATAAGAGTGAATGTTTTCAAAAAATTGATCTATTTTTATTAGACTATGAGAATGTATAAGAAAATGTTATATTTCTTGTATTCAATATATCAGTATATATACAATACAACAAATTTGTATTTATCCTGAAGCTAGTCTAGGTGCATGATTTACAATCCCAATAATTAAGGGATGCAAAAACGGGAAAGAATATATTCCCATACAATTGGTTGCACAAGTCAAATATTTACAAAAAGGAATATAAAATATTTATATCTAATCATGCCCCCTCAAGATGGAGGGCGGACGAACTTCAATCTTGAACTTGAGGTGTTGGTGGCGAGTGGAGGATAAAGGCTTAGTTAGTGCATCGGCTAATTGATCCATAGAAGAGACATGTGAAACGTGTAACTCGCCTTGTTGAACCTTGTTGCAGACGAAATGATAATCAATGGCAATGTGTTTCATTCGAGAATGAAGCACTGGATTAGCACATAAGTAGGTCGCTCCCACATTATCACAATATATAGGTGGGGTTGAAGGAATAGAAACACCAAGTTCAGAGAGTAATGACTTAATCCATACAACTTCAGCAGCGGTTGAGGCAACAACTCGATACTCAGCTTCAGTTGAAGAGCGAGCAATAGAGTTTTGCTTCTTAGAAGACCATGATACGGCATTGTGACCGAGGAACACGACAAAAGCACTAGTTGAAGATCGGTCATCTGGGTTACCTCCCCAATCAGCATCAGAAAAAGCATGAAGTTGAATTTGTGAGTGCCGACTTAAGAAGAGCCCATGATCAATAGTACCACGTAAATATTGTAGTAACCGTTTAACAGCTATCCAATGTTCAGAGGTGGGTCGATGTATGAATTGTGGCAATCGGCTGACGGTGAAACTAATATCAAGGCATGTAAGAGAGAGATATTGGAGACTTCCAACGATAGACCGGTATTCTGAGGGATCGGATAGTGTCGTGCCAAAAGTCATGGAAAGTACTTGCGATGGGGACATTGGTGATGAAACGCTCTTAGCGTCTATCATTTTTGTTTTCTCAAGAAGCTCCTTAATGTATTTATGTTGGGACAAGAGAAGTCCGGCTGGAGTTGATGTTGCTTCCACACCAAGAAAGTAGGATAATATTCCAAGGTCTTTGATTGAGAATGCAGTATCCAATTTCTTGACAAGTTCATCAAGAAAGTCCACTTTGTTCTCTGTAAGTAAAATATCATCTACATAGACAAGTAAATAAGCAATTAAGCCAGACTTGTTATAAATAAATAAAGAATTATCTGATTCAGAATGGGAGAATCCAATTAATATAAGAAATTGACATAATTCGTGATACCAAGCCCGAGAAGCTTGTTTTAGACCATAAAGGGGTGTGCGAAGGCGGCACACACGATGGGGGTGTTGTTAGTCAATAAATCTAGGTGGTTGCATCATGAATACAGCTTTTGGAAGATGACCATGTAAAAAAGCATTGTTCACATCAAGTTGACGGAGGGTCCATCCAGAGGAGAGCGCACGACTAAGAACAAGACGAATAGTTGTTGGTTTAACAACGGGACTAAATGTTTTTTGATAGTCAACTCCTGGACGTTGATGAAATCCTTTGGCAACTAACCGAGCTTTGTAGCGATCAACAGATCCATCAGGCTTTCTTTTTATTCGGAACACCCATTTACAACCTATCACATTTTGAGCG
>JAUEKW010058818.1:1455-13226 GCA_032274785.1 Ajuga reptans
CCCACCCCCACCCCCACCCCCCCTCTTAATACCGCCGGCTTAACCTAAATTTAAACCCCCCACCGCCATAACCGCCAACTCATCACCCACCGGAGATCTCTTTCTGCTCCCAATTTCAATATTTCTCTCTCTCTAAATATACATACAAATCACACCTATATGCATACATACGCATTCTTCTAACTTGCCCACTCTCAGCTATCGTTTGTTGAATGAACTATTCGTTTTTGTTTTTTTGTGAGGGAATTTGTTGAATTCGAGTTAGTGACTCGCCAACATTGGTTATTCGTCAATTTCTTCTAAAATGATTGGTGAAATTATCTGTGATTAATGTAAACAATCTTCGTCTCCGTGCTATGCATCACTTCTGTTGCGTTCAAGCGATGAGTATCCACACAAACTCCGACATGAAGCCGTCTCCGCCGTCCGATCCGATGAGCAAAAGTCAAAATCCGGCGATTTCTAGGGTTCAGTCATTCCGTGATTCATTGCTGGATCATATTTTGTCTGCTAATAATAACAATAACAATCAGAATCAGAATCATCATGGCCGTGAGGTGAAGATTAATGATATAGTGGGGAATGGTATTTCTGGGATTTTGTATAAATGGGTGAATTATGGGAAAGGATGGAGGCGTAGATGGTTTGTTTTGCAAGATGGCGTGTTGAGTTATTATAAGATCCATGGACCTGATGGAATTGTGGTTAGTAAGGAGACAGAGAAAGGATCAAGAGTGATTGGGGAAGAATCGATGAGATGGATTTCGCGGCGGCCTAACCACCATAGGAATGCGAACAGCGGTTCACCGGGGAAAGGGCGGAAGCCCGTCGGAGAAGTTCATCTAAAGGTTTCACTTTTTCTGCAATTAAATTTTTTTAGAATTACTGTTACTTACTACATTTGTTTTTTTAAGTGGAGTAATTGTGGTTTGAGACACCTGCCTTGTTTTTGTTCATGATTATTTGCATAATTGCATGTGAGGTGGTTCTATGAAAATTCTTGCTTCTCTGAATTGTTATTCCACTTGATTTAATCCATCTTCTGTATCTGCAGATGAGTTGTTTTTGTATATTCTTTGGACTTGTGACTCATTTTGGAGTAATGCGGAAGAACGTTATTTTCTTTTTCTAAAAAAAAAAAACTGAAATTTGTTTTAACAATACTGTATTAGGGACTGGCTTATCTAAGTAATTACATGACTATTGGAGAGATTTCTTCAATTTTTCTATTTTTCTTTCTGATTGCATGTCTCGTATGTGTTGAATGTGTGTAATGAAATTGAAAAACATGCTATTTGGTCTTTTACAATTGAGTAGTTCTCTGTAGGTCTCATCCATTAGACAGAGCCGATCTGATGATAAGAGGTTTTCAATATTTACGGGAACAAAAAGGCTTCATTTAAGGGCTGAGAGCACAGAGGATCGTATGGCATGGATGGAAGCTTTGCAAGCTGTGAAGGACATGTTCCCTAGGATGTCCAACAGTGAGTTGATGGCGCCTGCAGAGAATGTAGCTGTCTCAACAGAGAAGTTGAGGCAGAGATTGTTGGAAGAAGGTGTGAGTGAGGCTGCCATTCAGGAGAGTGAGCAGATAGTGAAGAACGAGTTTGCATCATTGCAAAGTCAATTGACGGTCTTGAGGCAGAAGTATTGGCTCCTTAAGGACACACTACGACAGCTAGAGGTACTTGTTAATTTTTGTGTATATGGTTTCATGAATCAATTCAGTGTATCAGTCAGTTCTTTAAAAAAATTGTGCATTGAAAATGTTTGTTTCCCTGGACTTCTGAATATCCTGGGTTTGGTTTGTCAGCTGTGATCGAGTGGCTGTAGACATTGGGTCTGAAGTTCATGTCTAGATCTGCTTATTAAAAGTTTCTTTTACATCTCTGTGGCCTTGGATGACAGGGATGATATGGGAGGACGTAGGGGATGTTGGCTATTTTCCACAATTTTAGCTTCTTCTCTCTGTTCGATTTTGTATGTGCTTGATTATTTCTTTTAGAAAGTTTTCAAGTGTGGGTGTGTGTGTCTTAGAGGTGACTCTGAGAGGAGCGCCTTTTTTTTCTTCTTTTTCTTTTGGTTGGGGGGGGGGAACCTGTGTGACTTGCTTGAGAAATACACTAAAACCTGGAACATCTGTTCTTGTTCCAGAAGTTTCTTTTCAATTCCACTTCTTAGTTTATAAGGATGATGTCTTATGAATTTCGGGGAATTATATAAAATGCTTATTGTAACTATATTAGATATTTCAAAAAATGTCTTCTTCTATTTTTTTTTAAATAATACCTTCTTCTATTAGTTATAGTGGTGTCCACTTTTTTTTGTGGGGGACTAGATTTGTACCTCCTTATATGATTCTGTAAGAGTAGAAATTCTACAATAATGCTGCAGTTGAAATTATGAGTGCTGCAACTCTGTACTTCAATTTTTTATGTAGTAGTGATGTTGATGTAGCTATGGATGGCTCTATTGCAGAGTTTGTGCTGTTTCTTTAGTTCAAAATTGGGACACTCACATCCTTCTTCATAGTTGTTTTTTCTTTATCTACGGTTTTTGCCGTCTGCCTTTTTATTCAATGGCGGATTTTCAGAACAGTTCTCCTAGGTTTTTCTGTTAAAGGCTTTGCTGTCATTTCTTCTAGTTCAGCATATTTTGATTAATTTGCTTGAGAATTAATGTGTTACGATATCCCACATCGGTTCCACATGAGAATGTGGAAGGACATATAAGTGGGAGTCAAGCCTTTACCTTTAACTTTAACTATGGTTTTGGGTTAAGTTAGGGCTCCCTAGCTTATATTCCTAACAATTTGGTCTGACCTGCCGGATCCGGATGGGCTGCGGAATGGGGCTACCCGATGGTGGGCCCAGGGGTTGCCACCTTGGATGTGGGCCCAAGGGGGGTTGCCACCCGGGACGTGGGCCTTGGTATGTGGGTTGCCACCCGGAGTGTGCCGTCCGTGGACGTCCGGTTTGAAAGGGGATGGATTGTTACGATATCCCACATCGGTTCCACATGAGAATGTGGAAGGGCATATAAGTGGGAGTCAAGCCTTTACTTTAACCATGGTTTTGGGTTAAGTTAGGGCTCCCTAGCTTATATTCCTAACAATTTGACTCCCACTTATATTCCCTTCCACATTCTCATGTGGAACCGATGTGGGATATCGTAACATAATGTCATCAGAAGCAATTGCAGAAGTTGCTTGATGAGTTGAAAGTAGCTCGACCATAAAAAGTGTGCTGCCCCCTACTTGTTTGGCTTTAAAAAAAAGTGTTGTTTTTTTGTCTAGACAGAAAAGGTGGATCTGGAGAATACAGTTGTTGATGAAAGCCAGAGACATTTGAAGAACGTTGGAGAGTCTTCGAGATCAAGGCAAGATAAATATAGTGGTGAGTTAACCTTTGCCTGAAGACGTTACTCAAGTCTGTTAGTGCAGCATTATAATTTATGGAACCTTCTTGCTTTTAATTGGGGACGATTACTTGTTTATGCTGCTTGTGTTAATTTCTTATTTTAACTAATGAAAATGTAGAATTTAAAGAAATTGCAACTACCGTGCTTTTTACTCTTATGATCATGAAGTATAGCCATTGTACAGCTTTTAATCTCCAAAAGATAGCTTTTGTTGTGGTAGTGTAAGTAGTGTAAAGCTTTTTGATGTTCTATGTCGATTTTGAAATTGAATTAACCCAAGGCACATCTCATCATCTTTGTGTATTCCACCAGAAAGTGCTTCTGAATCTGAAGATGAAAACGAAAGAGTAGATGTGGCAGAAGAAGATACAGATGAAGAAGAGAACGCTTTCTTTGACACTAGGGATTTTCTTTCATCGAGCTCGTTTAAAAGCAGTGGGTCCGATTTTAGGACATCATCATTATCTTCTGATGATGATGAGCTTTATTCTTTTGATGCTGAGGATAATATTGAACCTGCGATTAGGGCTGCTGGAACAACCTTCACTCATGTTAAGCGTCGGAAGAAATTGCCAGACCCTGTTGAGAAGGAGAAAGGAGTGAGCTTGTGGTCAATGATCAAAGATAACATTGGGAAGGATCTTACAAAAGTATGTCTCCCGGTCTACTTCAATGAGCCTCTCTCTTCTCTGCAGAAGTGTTTCGAAGATCTGGAGTATTCATACCTTATCGATCGGGCTTATGCATGGGGGAAAAGAGTAAGTTGGTCCAGATGAAATTAGCTGTTTTGATTTCCTATATTCCTTCATTGACTGATAAAATGGCTTCATCATCAGAGTTTTTCTTTAATATGCTCATAAGAATCATTAAATAAAAAAAGTTGAATGTTTGTGAAATGGTTTGCTCTGTGGTAGCCAAGAGTTGGCCCTGACAGTTCTGAGGAAATGGGGATTGAGTTTGGATCAGATGCATGTCAGCGTTATGACGTTGATTTTACAGTCTGGGGATGTAAATTTGCAACATGAAGGGTGTCTCTTCGTTGACTGCTCACCAACCCTCACATTAATTCGAAATATTGAGAACATATGTTGCATGAGTGCGGAAACTGTCTCCAGTTAGAAAATTGCTAAAGAGCGTTACTCCTTATATTGTTACTATTAACATTTGATAAAAACAACTTTTTCCTTAACTTTATTTTGACTGCATCCTGTACCTCTCATTCGAGTTTCCTGGTGAGCGAACCTATTTAAGTGAATATGAGAGTATGAGACTATCAACTTGATTGTTGATTTATAATAAATGCAATGAACCTATATAAATTATCAAAGAATATGTTTGTCTGAATTTTCTGGAGCTTACTTTGAAATTGCCACTTGTTCTCATCCATGATGCTTATAGTTAATCACCATTGCGGCTGATGCTTTGTAATTCTGTGCATAGGGTAACAGCCTTATGAGGATTCTAAATGTAGCTGCATTTGCGGTATCTGGATATGCTTCTACTGAAGGAAGAATTTGCAAACCATTTAATCCATTGTTGGGGGAAACTTATGAGGCGGACTATCCAGATAAAGGACTCAAATTTTTCTCGGAAAAGGTTTCAGTTTATTATCAGGAGCAATATGTTTGTGTTTCCCTAATAATATCTTTCTCCATGCCTGCTAGTTTAATGTATGATGTGTCACCTGCAAACTGAGACTTCAATTGTCTTGCAAAATGTTGTCTACAGATTTGTTGCTTAGAGAGCATAAAACTTGAAATTAAAAAGGGGAAGGGGGAAGAATAATCTTTTTTGACGCAGTCATACTTTAAGGGAAAAGGGAAGGACGATTGACATCGTTTAATCATTTGTGTTTTTAGCATCACTGCATTGTTAGTTTTTTAATACCTTCTTATTATTAAAATGTTTCAAGTATCCCCCCCCCCCCCTCCCCCCAATGAAAAAAAGATTTAAACATTCTGCCATGATGGCTGACATTTGTTTTTCAGCTGTTAATACTTGCTCATAAATTACGTTAGACGATGCATGTTGTCTTCGGCATGCTTTAATAAAGTCTCATTAGTATGGTTGCTGCATACGTACTTGAATTGATAGAGAGATAACACAAAGGGGAAAAGGGTTGGGGCATTAGGAGGCCGACTTTATGTCTCATCTTGTGTATGGGATCCCTCCAGTTCAAAATAATATATTATATCATTGAGTTGAAAAGTTTTATGACCCATAAGAATGGTAGTAATATTAGTGGTCGATTTAATTATATGTCTATACTCCTTGTGGGGGTGGGTGCAGTGTATTTGTAATTCCCCTGTTTGAATCTTTTTATGTGATGGTTGTGTCCTTTGCCTGTATAACTCGTAAATTTGTTGCATGTTATTTGCTCTGATGTTACTGTAGCCCTTTGGCTTTGATCAAATTAAGGGCCCATGAAAATAATTCTGTTTGCAATTTGTTGTAACTGAACAATTTTTTTTTTTTCCTTTGTTAGGTAAGCCATCACCCCATGATTGTAGCCTGCCATTGTGAGGGTACAGGCTGGAAATTTTATGGCGATAGCAATTTAAAAAGCAAATTTTGGGGTCGCTCCATCCAGCTTGATCCAGAGGGTGTCTTAACTCTTGAATTTGATGATGGAGAAGTGTTCCAATGGAACAAGGTATATCTGGGAAAGATTGGAGATTGATTCTCTCTTTTTTGATTTCATTGAGAAAATGGACCTTGTGATTACAGGTGACAACATCTATATACAATCTTATTCTGGGGAAACTATATTGCGACCACTATGGCACGATGCAGATACAAGGAAACCGTGGCTATTCTTGCAAATTGAAATTCAAGGAGCAGTCTATTATAGACAGAAATCCTCATCAGGTAGTCTCCCTTACTCATTTATAGACCTACTAAAGTAGATGAGTTTGCTAGTTGGCTTTTCTTATGTCTTGTTGGTATCAAAGTCTATAAACAAATTTGAGGAAGCAGCCAAAAGATTAAGCAATGAGGACAGCACGGCTCTGTACTGTGTGCTTTTTCTATAGTATGGACTATAGCTTGTGCAGGTTTGATGGATAAATGCCAAATAGGAACCACCTTATCTAGAAATGTATTGTTGTCCACTGTGATGACTGATGAGATAAATTTAATAGTTGAAATAGTGCTTAATTGACTGATCCAAAACTTATATTGCTACTTACTATACCAAAGAAACATTATGATCTGACATAGCATGTATCATTATGATTGTTATTGGTGAATGGCGAGACAAAATTGCCAGCTCCATTGTTCTCTCTTTTCTTTTTTTCTTTTCCTTTTTTTTTTTTTATTTTGGGAATCTTTTTAGTTTTTCCTTCTTAGAGAGTTACTGTTTAGGCATTCTATAAGAATTTTTTTATATTTCAGGTGCAGGGGATGGTCCAAGACAAAAGCGGAAAGACAGTAGCAACTTTGATTGGAAAGTGGGATGAGAGTATGCATTATGTTAATGGAGACCGCTCCAAGGGGAAAGGTCATGAATCTCTGTCAGAAGCTCACTTGCTCTGGAAACGTAGCAGGCCTCCAAAGTTCCCTACACGTTATAATTTAACACGCTTTGCCATTACACTCAATGAGCTTATTCCAGGACTGAAGGTAATTTTATGGGGGCACAGGTTCTTATGTGTGCATGAAATGTATGTAAAAGTGGCTAGTTTCTTTTAACCAAATTTAGAAGTGGATTGCCTCTATTTCAATTTCCCATGAGCCCCTCGCTTGAATGATGTGATATTTGGAAGTGATCTAGATGCTCTCCTTGTGATTTTTTATGTCATCAGCTATTTCAGGATGCTATGACCATGATGAGTTGTATTTTGCACGGTGATTTTTGTATGGTGATTTACTCGTTGGGCTTGATTATTTAGATGCTATATCATCAGCAATCTAATTGATTCTTTCAGCTGTGGCCTGAGTTATTCATCTTTTTTTAGGTTTCTTATTATTATTTATATTGTATATTTGTTTTTACTTCAATCTTCTGTATTTTTTTCTGATGGGGGCTCCGAAATGGTATCGTTTTGTTGGAAGTAAGACTGTAAGAGGAAATGCAGCAACGACTTGAACTCGTGTCTTTTTTTTCTCATGCGATGGGGTTATCAGATTTTATAAAGGAACTCTTACTTTCTTGTAGGAAAAGCTGCCCCCAACAGATTCGAGACTTAGACCTGATCAGAGATGCTTGGAAAATGGGGAATATGAGATGGCAAATGCTGAAAAGTTGAGGTTGGAGCAACGGCAGCGGCAGGTAATCTTTTATAGAGCTTGTTTCTGTTCCGGTTGTACATGATTACTCGTCAACTTGAAGATTCATGCACAAGCAACGTCTTACAAATTAAGGAATGCTGTGGCATTTTGTTCAAGCAAATGATAACCATATTTGAACTGTGTTTTCATTGATATTTTTATCTTTAGTTCAATATCTCCATTTATGAATCACGAATTATGAGAACTTAAAACCTGTAGTTCTGTATGTAGTTTGTGGGAATACAAACTGCTGCAAGTGCATCTACTGCAAGTGACTTGTTAATATGTAATTTGAGCTACGAATCGCTTTAGTTTGCTGCGCGTATTGTGCTAATACATACTGACTGAGATTGCACAGACGTTGCTGACCAGAGTTTTGCCTAATCACAAAAACCCCTGTTTTCTCTGACCTTTTTCTGCATTCAACAAATTGCATCGGTTGATGGATGATTCTAAGGTTTACATATGAGGAAACCCGGTTCCTTTTCAAAAGTTACAAATACCGGGTTGACCTTTTTCTCTTCTCACAAATTGTATGTGTTGAGAGGTGTATTTGTAAGTAAAACACCAATAGATTGGGTTGTGATACGCAGAACATAAAGTGTTGTTTCTGTAAATGGGTCAGACCTCAACGGTAGTTTTTGTAATTTGCCCTTATTCTAAGATCTAACTGCAAACTGTTGTATGGTAACCAGGCTAGGAACATGCAAGAAAGAGGTTGGAAGCCTCGTTGGTTTGCGAAAGACAAAAGCTCCAGCGCATATCGCTACACCGGTGGGTACTGGGAAGCTCGGGAACAGGGTAACTGGAAATCCTGCCCAGATATTTTCGGGCAGATTCCTTCGGATCACACTCTAGAAGAGAGATGAGTTGTGTTCTTGTTTCTTGATAGTGTGTAGGAAAGCATTGAGAAACGGCCGATTATTCGCGTCAGGTGTGAATAGTTAGATGAAGCAACTACGTTGTTTCGATAATGGAATCTTTGTGTTCTTGCTTTTTTTTAAGCAGTGGTAAAAGTTCCCATTTTGCAGTAGAAGTGCAGGGAGGGACTACCTGACCCAATATGAAAACACGAACCCGGGTCCAGAGAAATTTGAAACCAACTCGAGACGAACACGAGTAATCTGTCTCGGACTCGAATAGACTTGAAATAATTGATTTACCTTGGAATGTAATAATTGTATATTTTAAGTAATTTTCTTTTAAATAGAATCTGAATTGGTCCCAAATTGAGCAGGGATAAATGATATACGTGCGTCGTGAATCCATTAAAATGCAGGCAATGCCGATATTGGTTGCCAGTCCTGGGTCAGAGACTCAGAGCGACCTGTCCAGTGGAAAAGATGATCAAGAACAAAGATGGAGAAACCTAACGAAAGATCACTAATAAACTAGTCAAATTATATACGTAATGAAAATGGGATTATATTATATGTACTAAGATTATACAAGGATTATTATCTAAGCTGACTGATGTATCTACAGGCTGAAAAGTAGTTCATAGTTGTGTATACTAATTCATGGTCTGCTTCTTATTTTTTTAAGAGACTTATAAATCCATGGTTTTAGTTATTTGTGATTAATTTTAGCAGTTAATTGCAGTAATCTTACCAAACTATTACCGAATTTGTACATAAATCACTTAACCTTATTTTTGGCACCAACTATATAAAGTATATGAATAACACTTATGTGCCCCTAATGCATGGATCTTCTTAGGTGCAACGAGTTGATCCAAATCGAAAATGTATCAATCGCTATAAAATTGATATACTTGAATTAACTTCAATTTTTT
Source organism: Ajuga reptans (assembly GCA_032274785.1). Classification (NCBI taxonomy): domain Eukaryota; kingdom Viridiplantae; phylum Streptophyta; class Magnoliopsida; order Lamiales; family Lamiaceae; genus Ajuga; species Ajuga reptans. Next base: position 10,940 of record JAUEKW010058818.1, read on the forward strand.
TTTTAGCGCCTTTTTTTGAGGTCCACGCAATAAGGTGGCGAAAAAGTATCACTTAATTGGCAAAAAGTATTACTGTTTTTTTATAAAAGTATCTATTTAAAGTTATACTTTCATTCATAAATTTATTAAAACAAGTAATACTTTTTGCTAATTAAATAATATTTTTTGGCAGAAAAGGAATACATTTTGGAACGGGTAGAATTATTCTACCCGTTACATATAAAAATATTCATGCAACGGGGCATATAAATTTTTGCCTAAGTATATATATAGTACTGATACTTAAACCACTAAACTTAATTCCCGGCTATTTATGTGTACATATGAATGCCGCGTGACCTTTCTTTAGAGTTTTTTTTTCTTTCACACATCATTATAATGTTTTTTTTTTTTTTAAGTTTTGCCCTATGGTAAAACTGATATAAAAACAAAAACACTCCTAAAAAGGTCACGTTCGAAAAATCGGTGAAAAATGGTCGAATATTAAGTGTGGTGGTTTAAGTGTCAATTACGTATACATTATATAGTTTGATGCAAAAAAAAAAAAGAAAAAAAAAATTAGATGATTTATGTGCAAATTCGATGATAGTTTAGTAGTTTACTGTAATTAACACATCTAAAAAATAAAATAAATCATAAAAATTAATCTTGAATTGTGCGTACAAAAATTTGATTTACGTTTCGTCGTTTCCATAATCATGGGTTAGTGTTTATGATAAACCCAACTCAAAAGCTAAAAGTGAAAGTGAAAATGTACCGAATTTCCATGAAATTAGCAGCAATTACTAAAAAATGAAAAGGAAATTTAGTGGGAAAAAAAAAGTTAAAGTTGGTACAAATAAATAAATAAGTTTAAAATTGCAAACACATAATCGACATGCCACGTCGAATTTATAATTATACGGCCGTCGAGGGCAGGTGGCGCCACCATCTTGAATCGCCGGTGGGCCCACAACTGTCAAAAGAGACTGTTTGGCATCATCTATTTTTTTTTTAAAAAAAATGTTATTATATTCGATATTTAACATTAGAATGTAAAATAATTAGTGAAAATTAGATTTAACTTCTCCTTTTTCTTATTTTATAAATAGAAATTTAAATTGTAAACATGAAGCTGCCACCAGTCTCCTTAGATCATCTCCAACGGTTCCTCTATATTTTGTGTAACTTTTACACTAAATTTACAGTTTTGTGTATATTCTCTCCAACCCAACTCTATCCCACTAAATTTACAGTTTTGTGCAGTGTTGTTGTAACCGGGTTGAACCGGCCGGTTCAACCGGTTCAACCGGGAACCGGACCCTAAACCAGTCCGGAATGGCTTAAATAACCGTTTTGGCGGTCGGACCGGAAAAAACCGGATCAAACCGGAAAAAACCGGAAAACCGGAAAACCGGTAACCGGGATAAAACCGCGGGTCAACTATGTTTTGCAATTTGCAGGCATTTTTTGTTTATTCTTTTTTTTTTTAATCGTTTTCTACTTTTCTTCTTTAATTCTTTTGTATTGTTTTCTTTTTTCAACTTTCTTTTGTCTTTTCTCTCTTTTTTAAACTTTTTATTTTCTCTCTCTACTCTCTAGTCTTCTTCCCCAACCCCAAATACAAATTAGGGTTTTCTAATTTCTACAAAGAAGCACTCTGTATCAATTTGAACTTTGAAGATCGGAAGTCTGAAACTATCAAAAGGGTAAGTTTGTATAAATCTAAATTTCATTTTCTTCATCACTATTTCTTCTGGTTTAAGATGTATTAACTGATATTGTAGTTAATAAACAGTGTTCGAACTTGTGGCCTGAACTTGTTCGAAATATGTTTTGTAATTTTGTCGAAATCTGTTCGAATTTGTTGACTAAATATGTTTCGAAATCTAAATTACTAAATATGTTTTGTTTAGAAAGTAGTTGAATACTTGAATTAAATATTTGAAGTTTTACTACAATGATGTCAGAATCTCACAGAAAAATAGTGATACATTAATTTAGTGTAAAAATTGGAGCTTTAGATTTGTTTAAAAGAGTGATTTGTTTAAAAATTGGAGCTTTAGATTTGGAACTTGTTCGAAATCTGCTTTAGATTTGTTTATTACTCAACTATTAAATTGGAGCATTAATTTAGTGTAAAAATCTCACAGTAAATCTAAATCTGTTTTTTTAGTACATGTGCAAAAAGAAAGAAATAATGGATGGTTTTGTTGAGATGGTCACTACCATGATAAGGGACAAGACTATTCAAAGGAAGTGTATTGATGAAGTGAGTATATTTCAAGACAGATTAGGAAGCTTCAGT
>JAUEKW010059146.1:0-13216 GCA_032274785.1 Ajuga reptans
CCCCCCCCCCCCCCCCCCCCCCCCCCCCCCCCCCCCCCCGAGTCGTATGTTGGAGGTACTGTTGGCTGGGTATCGTTTGTTGGAGTAAATAAGTTGGGGGTAAATAGATAAAGGAGAGAGAGAAACTGTCTTTTTGATTGCAGATGAGAGAAGAGAATTAAAAAGCACACAACCCCCAACCTACCTCAACCAAATAATGACCATAATCTTGTCCATTGCTATTTTTATATTTATTATTATGCAAATTATTTATGCCCAAATAATTTTTAACGTCTTGATTGATTTAAGAATTTGATTTTATTAAACTAAAATATTTTCACTGGTATGTTATTAGATGAAACTATTTTATGAAAATCGGGCCGTTACAAAAAATAAACAAAGGAAGGAGGCTTGTTTTTTAATTTTTTTTGTGGGTGGGGGGTGGGGTGGGTGAGAGAGTCGGGTGTTGGAGGTACTGTTGGCTGGGTATTGTTTGTTGGAGTAAATAAGTTGGGAGTAAATAGAGAGAGGAGAGAGAGAAACTGTCTTTTTAATTGCAGAGAGAAGAGAATTAAAAAGCACATAACCCCCAACCTATCTCAACCAAATAATACCCCTAATCTTATCCATGCCAAACATCATAAGGTGGACCGCAACATCAATCGGTTGGGAGCAACACTATCCAAACATAGTCTAACTGGAATCGCTAAGCAATAAAACTAATGTTTCGAAATATAAATTTAAGAAATAAAGTGGAATATAGGATATTAAAATAAAAAATAATAAAAAGTGGAAATAATGAATAATGAATGAGAAGAACAGGAGAGGCAAATGGGAAAATAGGCGAGTAGAAGTAGTACTCCAAATAAATTAAGTCATGCCCTTCCCGTGCACCCTCCTTCCCTGCGCCAAACTTTTCCTTCTTCCACATTTGATGATCCATTAATCTCTCTCTCTCTAATCTCTATTTATATTACTTTTCAATCACGATTTCAATTTGCCATAAGATCGAACATTAACATCGGGCAACAGTACTGCGTTGTAATTGATCAGCGAGATGTACGTGCGGGCGGCGCCGACGACGGATCTGAATCGGAATACAGAGTGGTTCACGTACCCCGGTGTGTGGACAACCTACATCCTAATATTGTTCTTCTCATGGCTCGTCGTCCTCTCTGTCTTCGGTTGCTCTCCCGGCATGGCTTGGACCATCGTTCACCTCTCTCATTTCCTTGTATGTTTTCCCTTTCTCATTCAACTTGTTATTACTGCATCGTTTATGACGAAATGCATATTTTGTGCAAATTAAACAACGATTGTGACGCTAGGGTGGAGATTCATATCTTGTTTTCCGATTGGTTACTTTTTGTTGAGCGATTTATTTGGAGGTTGAGCTTTCTTCTTCTTTTTATTCTGAGATGTGATCCATTCGCTTTTAATTCTGTCATGTTTTCAGTTTTGTTCAGTGTAGAAAATTTTCTGGATTTTTTCCTCTACCATAATGTGTGTTGAGGTGTGATTATCAGTTCGATGCCTGTGCATGGCAGAGCCTAATCATCTGTAGAGTTCTGGAATAGGGATTAGGGAAAATTGATTGTTGAAATATTTGTTATTATCCGTATGTTTGATGCAACTTAATCTATGTCGTAACAGTGTAGGCCGTCTTTTACCAATTGATAGAAATATCTGTTACAGTTTACAAATGTTTTGCCACATTCAATGATTCAACAGAGATGTGTAGGTTTCCATGATCTAAGGATCTATTAATACCATTGCTTTTGTATGATAATTGATTGATATTATCAAAAGAGCCAGTCTTGTAATAGTTCAGAACTAAGGTATGCCAACATCTTGGTTTTGATCTATAAGAGCAAAAATGGAAGTGCAAATGCGACTCTCTGATTCACTACAACACATTGTTGTATATTAACATCATGGTTGTAGAAGTCGCTAGGCGCTAGCTAGGCGGTGGAGTGGGGACTAGCGACTAATCGGGGCTTAGGCGGGGCTAATCGGGGCATAGGCGGGGTTAGACGGGGAGTAATCGGGAAATAAACGTAGGCGGCCAATAGGGGCCTAGCGCCTAGTCGGGGATTAATAGGAGTTAGTCGGGGAGTTTTGCAACAGAGATTAACTATAAGATTGAGGTGATAAGATATTTGAACAATCAGCTCATCATTGAATGCAAGCATCTTACTTAATGCAATATGAAATTCATTCAACTTTTCAGATGGCGAAATATCTTCAATAATGAGTTAACTGACAAATGCTGTAATTTAATACTTCTTGAGTTTCGTATTCTTAGATTTTACTAAGAAACACTGTACTTTAGTCCTTTTGAATCTCGTATTCTTCGTGGGTCTAACAAATGCTACTTTGAAGACATAATGCCTCAAACCCCTGAATCACATGGTAACATGCAATAATGCTTTTCACAAAACTGGTTTGAGTAAGAAACAATAGGCTTAACAAAAATTAGTAAAATCTCGATGATGGCAATTAAGTCTTGGCATAGAGTATTAGAATCTGTGATGGTGCATGGATTTTTTTAGCAGTCCATTGTACACTGACATAGTTGATTTCTGTATCCATGCAGCCACGAACTCTTAATTTCATGAATTTTCTGAAAATGCTTCAGGTATATAATTTGGTGAATTCACTGGTTTTATGCTCAGGTCACGTATCACTTCTTTCACTGGAAGAAGGGAACACCATTTGCAGAGGATCAGGGTATCTATAATAGGTTGACATGGTGGGAGCAGATAGATAATGGAAAGCAGCTTACTCGCAACAGGAAGTTTTTGACCGTCGTACCTGTAGTGCTGTAAGTATCTTGTTTGGTTAATTAATATATCTGGAGCTGATTAGTTGCGCTACATTTCGCCTTCTTTCTGTGGATCAGTTCCTTTGTGCCTTTATGTTTGATGATCAGATTAGGCTGTGCCTTCTTTCAGTATTTATTTTATCACGAGGGATTAATCTTAAACTACAAAAAGAATAATCTTTTTTAACTCCTTTGAGCTTGGAGGAGCTAAAATGTCTTAGTGCTGGAGGCATAGGGGTTGGATTGGGGCATTATGTAGATATCATATTGTGATAGGAGAATAAAAGGAAAAGAAGGAATACGGAATCAACAACCTGCTGCAGAGGGGTTGGATCAGGGATGCACACATAAGCTATTTCCTTGAGGAAACGCCTACTAGTTATTTCTTTTTATTTGTTTGGGTTTTATTATTATATATTTTTTTTTTGGCAAATACATTTGTGGAGAAAATCTCATGATTTGGTTACTCTATCTGACCTGTTCCATCTATCTTACGGTACCTATCAAATAAGAAGCTTGTTCCTGTATCTCTTAGGTAAAGTGGAACCTGATTTCAAGTTACGTAGAGTAATATCTTCTTAGAATTAAAATTATAATTTTTCTAATGTTCAGAATGGAGCTTCTATTATCTGATAAGAAATACTTTAATCAGCTTCCAAGGTTATATAACTTTCTGGGTCTTGCTAAAACCCTTGTTACCTTGTGACATGGTTGAGCAAATGAATCACTCTGTATATGCTATACTTGATGGGGGTTGTATCTAATCCATTTTCCCATCAATGTGGAGCGTACTGCTTCCAGATTTAGTTCTTGTTTTGTAGATTGCTATTTAGTTAATGGTGCTTCTTATTGGATAAAACATTAACCGGAGGTACTTTTGTTTTACATGTTCCTCTGTTTAAGCTGATTTTTGCAAGCATTCATATAACATTCCTTTGTAGTGACGTTACTTGAATCTTCTCTTATCTGGGACTGGGAGTCGCTCTTTCAATTTTATATTACAAAATCGCAGTGATGTACATTTGTGGGTCAGTAGATGTTGTTCATATTCCTAAAATCCTCCCTTGCTCATCTATGTTTACACTATGATATTGCACGATTAAATGAGTCTGAAGATTATATTGGCGTACTTGTTAGTGCCTAGGTTGCGACAGACTTGCCTGTTGGCTTATCTCTTAGTAAGGTATTTAGTGTTTAGTCAACAAATACGATATTTTACGGTGTTTGTGGTATAATACTTAATATGGGTTTCTATAAGACAACTTAAATAAGCATGTATATGTGTATATCCTTTTGGAACAGTAAGTAGCTTTATCTAAGGCAATGTTATAGACTTCTAGTATTGTTTAGGAACTACACTCAACATGTTTTTCTTGTTCAATAGTTTCTATACTCAATATCATCTTACTGTCTGTAGTACAAAAAGTGGATTTATCTTTGATTGTGTCATCTGTCCATTATGTTACAAACTGTTATCAGCCCAATGCATCTTCAATATAAGCTAAAATAATTCGACACGAACACTATCAAGCACACCTTTTTCTTTTATTTTGAGCAATGTAAATTGACATGGAGTCTGCAATATAGCTATAATTTGGTTTATCAAAGATGTGAACCTGATTCTGAGCTTGGTTCAGATTGGATAATTTTTATGAAGATGCGTATTGACGAGAAATCCTTAACCCGGTGTTTTCTCTTTTGCTTTTTTGTATGGCAGGTACTTGATAGCCTCACACACCACAGATTATCAACATCCTATGCTGTTCTTTAACACACTAGCAGTTTTCGTTCTGGTGGTGGCGAAGTTCCCTAATATGCACAAAGTTCGTATATTCGGAATAAATGCCGACCAATGAGCTTAAGATGAACCGAGATCCCGTTGCGTGTTCATCCTTTAGATCCAATATGGTGGTCAGTACAGCGCCTTAGTATGGTTTTGGTACTTTAGCAACACAAGTGGAAAGGATAGTATAAGTTTCTCAAAATATAAAGTGCTGCCATTCTCTGTATGAACTCTCTGTATAAGTCGAATTCTGAAGGTTTGCATATGCTATAAAATTTTGTTTTACCTTGCATGGTACACGCAGAAATATAAGAAGCCTTCTCAAGATTTGATTGATTTTTTTCAGTGTGTTTGTAAGGTGGAGTGCCTTGTGTTGTGTTGTGTGTGAGAGAGAGACTTATTATTATCCTCTACAACTTCTAATTTGTTACTCCCTCCGTCTTATAAAAAGAGTCATGTTTGAAAATGTACAACTTTTTATCTTGATGAACGTACAATTCTCCAAATATCATGAATAAACATTCATACGGCTTATTTTAGTTTTTTTCTTGACTTATTCAATCGTATCTATATAACATGTGAAATAAAAAAAATTAAATTTTTACTTGAACTAATAAAATGAGGTGTTGGTTTAGAAACATGACTCTTGTTTTGTAACAAGAAAAATTCTGATACTGAGACGTAGGAGTATTAACTTCCAACAATATTTATTATTCAATAAAATATGATTAGGTGTTGCTCAACATTCTATTTCTAAATCTCACAGAAATATAACAATATAGCAATTTACTATTGTACAACAGCTCTCATGGGAAGGAAGAATAATGGCATCTACTAATATTTATTTAGATGGGATTAAAAGTGGTATGGGCCACCCCTTTTATTACTAGTATGGGCCGGCCCTTTTTATTTCTGAGAAACCCATTTCGGTTTGGGCTTTTCTCTCCGATATTATTCTCTTAGTTGATCTGTAGAAAATGGCATACAGTAGTAGTTGGGCCAGCCCAAGTACAGCTCCCATCCCGTTGGGAACCTGCGTTGCGTTCACAATATTAAAATAAAATAATAATAATAACAATGGCATCAGACATCACCTAGGAGATCATTTACTACTCTGTTTGTTTATGGATGAAGTTGGGCGGGAAAAATCTGAATGTGAATTTTGATTATATGAATTCTATATCTAATGGTGTATAATTCATGCGGATAATACAGTGCTTATATATTAATCTTTCTTATATAATGATATAAAAAAATATTTTTTTTTTTAATAATCATGATATGAGAAATTGGAGATTCTCAAATCCAAGAGGAGAATTGTGACATAAATTCAGATGAAAGTGGGTATTCATGGGGAAACAAAATGGTTTGAACGAGCCTGAACAAAAATTATAGGTCCCGTTATCGTAATTTAAGCAATTTCAATATGGTCCAATAGGGTTTGTTGATTTATAAACCTTTTACAATTATATACGATTATATTAGACTTGGATCTATATTTCATCTAGGGGTCGCAAAAAATACCGAAATGTCAAAATACCGTACTTATTATACCGAAATATTATCAAAAATACTGAAATTTTCGGTATATTGAATTTTCGATATGGTACCAAATGTTATGGTATGATAGCGGTATGAAAATTAAAAAAAATTTGTATATACCGAAGTACCCAAAAAAAGTTCAATATTTCAGTATATACCGGTATACTGAATTTTTTGTGGTATTATAGTAGTACGGTATTTCTGTATATATTGGTATACCGAATTTTTTTCGGTCTACCAAATTTTTAAAGGTATACCAAAATCGACGGTAAGTAACGGTATATAACGATACCGACAGAAAATTTGATCTGCCGAAATTTCGGTACGGTACCGGTATTTACCGGTGCCATACTGAATTTTGGTATACCGAGTTTCGGTATACCGAAATTTTCGGTACAGTAACGGTATGAATTTTTCATATACTGATAATTTCGGTAGGATAATGGTATGGATGGTTCGGTATGGTATACCGTACCAAACCACCCCTAATTTCACCAACCAATCAGACTTCTACAAGCTCATCAGATCCTATGTCCCCTTTTTACTATGTCCCAATATTCTATTCTAAAATCGAATCTTACAACATAAATCGTGAAACCTAAACATTCCACGTGATGAAACTGGATCATTTGAGAGAGAAAGAAAGAGAATTACGTACGGCAATGAATGGGTCAAAACGGATGAGAGCATAACAAGTCCAGCTGACACCATTGAGGAAGGAGAAAAACGAAAGGGAAAATGGCATATACTCCACACTTTTTGTAGTTATCACCAACTTCTGCAAAACACACACACGGTTATTACTATTAATATAGTTATACATATATATGTAGTGACGGACCCAAATTTTTTTATCAAGGGAGGTCTATCTATAGGCGGATTTTAGGAGTATAAGATTATGAGGTAAATTTTATACCAAATAAAAAGCAAACTTTGAGGAGGCTCGTCGTAAGTTCTTATATATTAGACTCTAAATTTAAAATATTGAATATTACATTACAAATTAAAATTTTAGATAATCTAAAAAGAGCCCCCTAAATATTTCAATGATATATTAAACTCTATAAATATAACTTAAAAGTAATAACGATATTGATAATATTAACAAATTGATTCAATCAAAAAAAAAAAAGAATTATCAAGATATAATGTTTCTACTCATTTCTTTCTATATTTTAAAATCTTTTTCTTCTATTGCTTACACTTCTATTAATTAAATTTTATTAAAATCAACTAAAATATACCTATATAATAGTAAATTTTAATGGGGCCAGGAGGCAGTGCCCTCCTTGACCACCAAGTAGGTCCGCCCTTGCATATATGTGTACTGTGTATTCTATCAATCTCGCTCTTCTATTTACTATGGACACATGTTAATATGTCAACCAGGTGATTTATTGAAATTTCATCAAAATGAAATTATTATCCTTATCCAAGATTTACGGATATAATCATTACACATCAACAATTAATGTCGCAATAAGACGTGCCCAAAATGAGTATGGGGAGCATTTCAATATATATTCTATTTCAACTATGGCATAATCAAAATTGGTCACATGAGAATGGGCACCTACCATAACCGACAAAGGTGAAGCATACATGATAATGTTTCCGGCAACGCAAACGCTGCCGGAGATGGTCGACCGGAGCTTCGTCGTGTGGGCCAACGTTAGTACCATTACGGCCAAAACCGCCAACGAAACGCACTCCGCCGCCACGATAACCACCAGCCTCAGCCGCTTCTTGGAGTCGGAAAAAATGAGAAAGAGTGACAAGTAGAGGATCTCAATGACAACGCCGGTGCCATTGATGGTGACAACCAAGGTGCTGTGAGGGTGTACCATAGGCAGTCCGTAGAGTACCCACAGCATACAGTTTCCAAAGGTGGCTAAGTATGGCAGTGCTGAGTACTGTTCCACTGATTTTTTCTTCCATATACGGTAAAATGTTGGTCTGGTCATCATTAATTAATTAATTAATACTCAGAGAATTATAATAATTAAATAAAAGTATTGTCACTTATTAGTGGTTTCTTTGTGGAAATTGAGGTTTTCAATTTTTTTTTATGAAGTAGTGTACACCTGGAATCGACACGATAATATCACACAATCATGGTGATTTTGGATATCGCAGAATTAGTTATAAACCACACACGCACTCACTCTTCCATGTGGGACAAAGCCCTTTTTTGTATTTTTTTTAGGAGTAACACACGGTTTAGGGAACCAACATGCTAATATCACAAAACTATAGTAATTTTTGATATCACGGAATTAGTTATAAATTACTCACACACACTCACTCTTCCATGCATGTAGGACAAATCCATAATCCTTTTCTGAGAAGTATAACATACACGATTTAAGGAACCAATATGCTAATATCACAAAATCATGGTGATCGATTTTGGAGGAAATTAAGGTTGTTAATTTGGATTAAAGCATGAAAATAGTGAATTAAACTTACGCTGGGGACAGAAACAGTATAAGTGAAATGATGTTCCCTGGAAATAGACAAATCACAACTCTTCGTATTAGTTTGGGCCTCAGAGAAAATTAAAAATGAAATTGTCACACTTGTTAATTACACATCACAAGAGCAATTTTTTTCGAGTAGGAAATTCATAATTAAAGGATAAACTTTTCAACGAGAAATTCTATACTACCCAGTAAGATCGTATCCAACTGGATAATTTAATTATTTATCCAAAAAGTAAATGAAAATTAAATAAAAGTAGCCATTAATTTCAATTTAATTACTTTCTAACTGAATGGTTGGATCATTCCCGATCACGTAGCATGTAATTAGCCCTTCCCAACTCCATTTAATTTTACATAGAATATAACATAGAGAGAGATGTACTTACCTATAATACCAACTACAGTGCGAGCATCATCCTTGGAAAACATAGCTGTAACATACACGCGCTCCCACGCTCTAAGATTGCATTAATATTCGCATGCACAAGATGCAATATATATAGCCCCAAAAAACTACCGATTTTTTTTTTATATTATTATTAATATGTTTGGTGTGAATAGACTCATAACCACACATGGATGCATCAAACTAAATTCTGCAAAATCACACAAAAAATTCATTGTCAAATTTGACAGTGTTTGTATTTGCTTGTTTTAAGTAAGTTTCGGTGTTTGCATATTTCTGCTTCTGCTGAAATTTAGTATAAGCTAAAATTTAAAAGTAGGAGAAATACTGTTTCAAACTGCTTCTTAGAAAAAGTGATTTTTTACAAACACTTCAACTTATGAGTATGCTACAATTACTTTTTTTTTTCAAACACGACGTACTCTTGATATTAAGCAATTTTTCAATAATGTCTAATTTTAATCACTTTCTTAAAAGTAGAAGCTGCCGCAAACACTCCTTAAGTGGTAATTAAACTCATGATCGACATTGGAGTTTCAATCCCCCTCTTTTTATGCTCTCTATCCCAAAGTTTTTGTGGTAAATTAAATCTAAAATGAAATTTCAGTTGTCTTACATAAAAAAAAAGGTATTGTCAATTAAAGTAATTTTGAACAAAATTTAAGATTTTATTTATTAGTGAAATATAAGTCTGAGCGTATAACTGATTGTCTGTAGCTTTCCCTTTTTAGGCACTGATTGCAATTCAAACCTTCTTCTACATTTATGGCTCATTTAGTAGTATGAGATTAGGGGCTAGTAGCTATCATAATATAGTTTAACATGTATTAGGCATTATGCCTAGTTTGGTTTTGGGGTGGGGATAGGTAGAATATATAGATAAGATTGGTTAGTATGTCACTGTTTACTCTTATTAGCAAGTGTGTTTGGTTTGAAGTAATGATCTTTATAGATATTTTGTAGGTGCATTTGATTTTTGAGATGGATAAGATTAATATTTTTTTAATTTATATAAGTGCCCTTAAATTATATTTCATCTAACTTATATCATTTCTTTTTTTGGGTGAAACCCCCCTGTAACAAGACAGACAATAAGTTTTCTCGTACAATCAGCTCACCCAGCTCGTCGCCAATTTCTCTGGAGAATTTATTCACAGTTCGAGCAGGAAGAAGATAAGTGCTGGAACCAAGTTCGGAGCTAGGATTCCAACTTAGAGGGGCCCTAATTAAAATATATATACACACACATATACTCATACTGACTACGTATTTTAAAATTAAAATAATATCTTGAGATTTTTTTTACACAACCCTTCCATGATTATATATATATATATATATATAAAAGAAATTGGATAAGATTAAATCATTAGCAATAGGTTTAGGAAACCATTATAGATAAGTTCTACAGAATCAAACTGTCAGCAATTCTCAAGATAACAACAACCCTTGACGGGAACAACAAAATTTACCTGCCAAATATCAATTGTATGCTAAAATTTTTGAAAGGAAAATGCATTTAGGATTTCTTTCACAGTTCATTTTCTCTCAGTTTCCATTAGAACCGATGTATAGGCAACATATATAAAAGTTTGGAGTACAATTACTAGTATACCCCTCAAAATTCTTAGAATTCCAGGGGCCCAGTGCTCCCTTTGAACCATATGTAGCTCCGTCTTTGGCTGGAACAGAGATTGTAGCGCGCCTAGAATGTAGCCTCCGTGTCCAATGAATTCTTCCTCTTTTTTGGTTTCCTCGACAGATCGTTGGCATAAACATAAAGGCATGATAAAACCGTTTTTTGTTCGATTGAAGTTGAAGTTAAGCAGTCCACATGATAACACATATTCTACTTTATAATCGGACGATATTAACAAAAATTAGGTATGTAATTTTGCGATTTTGTTATATGTATATTGAAACCACGCTTCTTAAGAATTAGGACCGCCAAAATAGGGTTAAGAATGATGTATATGGTTGATAATTTGGGACGCAAAATTGAGAATTTGTATAGTTTGGTTTATTATTATTTTTCTTTCAAATGAAGTCGTAAATCAGTCTTAGTATGTTCATAAGAAATTTAGCACTTCCCTTTACTATATAATTCTTGGTGTGATGTGAGAGATCAGTGAGGAAGATAGCTACTTGCTCGGCCACTAGAAAATTCCGTATAGGGGAAAGTCCTCTTATTTTTTATGTAAAGAAATAACACAACCGATGAAAACAATCTATACTCATGCGTAGATGGAACCTATAATTCTCATCACTAAATGATGTAATGAAGTGCATATACTCTAATTCGCGCTCCTGTTTGACCCCCCCCCTCCCACCCACTGGGTCCGGGAGGGGACAACAGATTTTCGACACCAGATTGACGAGTGCCGAGAGTCCACGTAGAGCTAGCCCATCTAAGTGCAAATCCCAGGTTAGTGCACCCCGCCCAGACGATGGATTTGGCCGTGGTTCGGCTTGACAGACGAGATCGAAGACCCAGCCCCAAATGACTGCCCGTGGTAGGCGACCGACAGGGTCGCATAGATCACCCCCACCGACATTATCTGATTATGTCGGTACACTTTATGATTTGGAATACTCGTGGCTTAGCCAATGAAGCCACTCAGGAGCATCTTCACACGTTGGTTAGGATGCATCGCCTGTCCTTTTGTGCTATCTTGGAGCCCATGGGCAGTGCGTCTCACCTACCTTTCATCACTCACCGTCTTGGTTTCATGTATGGGATCAGTAATGTCTCTGGGCACATCTGGGTTCTCTCTGCTACTCACTTCTAGTTCGAGGTGATCGACGACTCCGCTCAGGGCCTTCATCTCCGTTTAACTGCTCCGATCCTTCCGGAGCCCATCTTTCTCACCATTGTGTATGCTAAGTGTTCTAGAGAGCTCTGGTACGACCTCTGGGATACCCTTCGGGACATCAGCACCTCCATGACTGACCGTGCTTGGTTGGTGGGTGGTGATTTTAACATTTTCCTTCATGAGCACGAGCGTCAGGGCAGCACTTCGGATAGATCCCCGGCGATGCTCGATTTTGGTCATGCCATTGTTGATTCGGATCTGACTGATGCTGGTTATGTTGGCTTAGATTTCACTTGGGAGGGCCGTGGTGGCTTCCTTGAGAGATTGGACCGCGCCCTTCTGAATGGGTCGTGGTCTAGGATGTTTGGAGTGACGAAGGTTTCACACCTCCCTAGGTACAAGTATGATCACGCCCCCCTCCTAATTGAGTACAAGTTCTCCGAGCACTGTCAGAGCTCCTCTTTCCGCTTCCAGAGTATGTAGGTCCGGCACCACACTTTCTCTGACACCATCCGCGAGGCGTGGGCTTTTCCGATCGGCCACATGGGTATGGTGAACCTGCAGCTTAAGCTCTCTCGCGTGAAGAAGGTTCTAAAGCAGTGGAATTGGTCGGTGTTTGGGAACATCTTCCATAGGATCCAGGCAGCTCAGAATGCTCATGCTGCGGCCGAGGAGACCTATAATAGCGATCCTACCCCATCTCACCATTCAGAGATGCGCCGTTTGCATGCTGTTTATCAGCTGAGGCTCCGGATGGAAGAGGATTTCTGGAGGCAAAAGGCTGCTGTGCGCTGGGCTGTTGAGGGTGAGAGGAACACTCGCTTCTTTCAGGGTTTTGTGAAGCAGAAGCGCTGCCAGTCGTACATTCACAGCATTGAGGTGGATGGCGCCACCATCTCTGATCAGGATGCGATCTGTGGTTCGGCCATTAGCTTCTTCCAGGATCTCCTTACCGTGGATGAGGGGGATTTAGACCCCTCCTTAGACGAGCTTCTCCCGAGACTGCCCTAGGAGACTGATTTTGAGTCCCTGTGTGGGATGTCGTATGATCTGGAGATTAGAGAGGCTGTGTTTGACATTGACCCTTCGAGTGTGTCGGGTCCAGATGGGTTCTCCTCCCTGTTCTTCCAGACATGTTGGGATATCATGGGGCCGGATGTTAGGTTGGCTGTTTGTGATTTCTTCTCCGGGCACTGATTAGGCGTGAGATTGCAGGATTTTCATGCTTATTTAGTCTCATTTTATGAGTGATTTGTGCATAAATTGAAGTAAATTGTGTTAATTAACTAAATGTTGCACAAAAGACTTGTTTTTGAGTATTTTTACAGGAAATCGTGCGAAATTACAAAAAGCAAGTGTGCCCAAGAGATGGAGGATGACGAGAGG
>JAUEKW010059256.1:1890-13212 GCA_032274785.1 Ajuga reptans
GTCATAAGAGGCAGGACTGTATTGATGTCTTCAGTGGCATACATCGCTCGGAGTTGGAAGTTTTTATTCTTCTAAAACTATTCGTTAAGGTGTTCGATGCATGTTATTTGCAATAATTTGTGTATTGTCCTAATACTAAGATCACGCCATCATGCTTTAACTGTCTCTTAGATGGTGGTGAGACAACATATCTTGTATGTGAGAACCTTGGGCGTTAGGGAACAACATTTTGAATATATTCTTTTAGGAGTTGCACTTCTTTCTGCTTTAAACTATACTGCAAATTTATTGACCTCTTTTGCAGGATTGTACCTCCACACGGTTACGGATACAAAGCTTGTGGTAGACACCTCTAGGGGAGGAAAATTACGTATTAATGTAAGATATTGTCTTCTTATAAGTACCTTAGTTAAAATTATTTGCCATGATATATGTTTAAACTCTGTATATGATATTAGGCTCAGAGCTCTTATTATCAGGTAATCCAAGGTAGTGCACTCTCCTCAAGTTGACGAGACTGCTTATTTATTACATTACACAGTTCACAAACCTCTAAAATTTAAAACATTATGTTCTAGTATTACATATTTGTTTACTATATAGACTGAAGCTTGAGCACCAGATAGCAGTAATCGTTTCTTGCTTGAATTTTTTTAATCTGCTGTGAAGTTTTATCCATATATGTTAATTTAATTGCAGTTTGACGTAACATTTCCTGACATCCCATGCTCATTGCTGAGTGTTGATGCCATGGATATCAGTGGGGAGCAACATCTGGACATAGTATGTGATGCCTTTGGTCCTTCTGTTTTCATTTTATGTAAATCTTAATTGTGTTAAGCTTGTCACATGGTATTGTTAGCCAAAGATCTTGTATAGGTTCCGGTTTATTTATCTGATGCCTGTCTTGTATGATTCACTAACTTGCAGAGACATGATATTTTCAAGAGAAGAATTGATTCCTATGGTAGTGTGATAGAAGTGAAACAAGATGGAATTGGTGCACCAAAGGTAAGTGGTGGATGCATGGATCTGTCTTGCATTTACTTTCCATACCATATGAGCTGTCATGATATGAATGCATATTTTGTATTATCTCTACCTGTGTAATGACTTGAAATAGAACTATTTTATTCTGTACTAATGAATGAACTAAAGAATGATATCCGGCTGTGACTGCAGCAAATTCTGCCATTTCCACATGGACTTGGTTAAGTATGCTGAGCTTTGTAGTCAAATTTTCAAACAAAACTACATGAATAAATTGCACTAAGGAAATAAGCTAAATAATGTATCTTCTTTAAATATCAAGAGGTCATATAATTACATAACACATAAAATTATGTTCTTATGGCATCAATTCTGAGGTGGTGGCTGTTGTTTTGCTGTGATCATGTAGCAAAATTTTCAATTACGCTGAGCTCTGTCCCCAGTTTTTTCAAATAAATCTACATGAGTAAAATTGTAATGAAGAAAATATTAATCATAGTCTCATGTTTCTTTGAATATAAAGAGGCAACT
Source organism: Ajuga reptans (assembly GCA_032274785.1). Taxonomy (NCBI): domain Eukaryota; kingdom Viridiplantae; phylum Streptophyta; class Magnoliopsida; order Lamiales; family Lamiaceae; genus Ajuga; species Ajuga reptans. The sequence goes on from JAUEKW010059256.1 coordinate 3,412, forward strand.
GTCTCCCCCCCCCCCTCCCATTGTGTGTGTGTGTTTGCTCTCGCACTTGTTCTTTCACCCATTCCATTTGAATTTGTCAATTTCAGATTGAGAGGCCTTTGCAGAGACATGGTGGCAGGCTTGAGCACAATGAGACATACTGTGGATCATGTTTTGGTGCAGAAACGGTATCTATTTCTTTTGAAGTGTCTTCTTCTATTGTTTAACGCTGTATTTTAACTAATATATGGATGCAGATAAACTGGATTATCTGGCATTTGATTGGAAAATTAGTGTATCACTGATAAGATACTAGCACCTCTAGGCTGTTACTTGATAAAGAACTTCATTCTTGTACTTGAATCAAAAACAAAAACATGAGGAATTTTTTACTTTTTATTCACTTGGATGTATCACCAACATATTTTCGCTTGTAGTTTCTTATGGTATACTTGCTTGTGTCATGGTACATGGAGAAATTACAAACGTATTATAGAAAATTACAAGTGCTAAACAACATTAGCTTTTCGAAGACATTTTTCTTATGTTCATTTTCCTGAAATTTGATGCAGTATGATTCATTCTTTGCCTACCCTAATAATCTTTAGATGTATGCAAACTGGTCTAAGGTTGATGTTTGTTCTTCTCTTTGCAGTCCGATGATGACTGTTGTAATTCATGTGAAGAGGTTCGTGAAGCGTACCGTAAGAGAGGCTGGGGATTGACAAATCCTGATTTGATTGATCAGGTTGGTAGATCACTATTCAATGCTCTATTTTGTGTTTTTATTTTTTATTTGTGCTTTTGGCCAGAATTTTTCAATTAGATAATTAGAGTAATATACTCATTGGAAATTATCTATCAATATGTATGCCGAATTGACTCCACTATGAACATTTACTCACATTATTTAGGAATTTGGCTTGTCTTGTCCATTTGGAGATAGTGGCAGTTTGTTTTGCCACGAGAGGTACCAAGCAAGTGCTTTTTGATAGATGCTAGAGTCTATTGCCGAAGAAGCTTTGGATTTCTTCTTCTTTTGAATTAGCTCGCGCAAACAATATAGCCTATGAAATTTATCGCTGTCTCAGTTTTTGAAAGCATCACAAGCTTTATTTCTGCACACCATGTGTTGTGAAATTTAAGCATTTTTCAACTAGAACAGTGTGTAAGGTGTGAAAAGGCACTTCTTTGCTTTTGGATCTTAAAAGAATCGCTATTCTCCAAGAGCTGCAGCAAGATTGAGCTATATAACTATTTGATCGGTATAACTATTAACTGTGTTGGATAATGAGCATTTCATTAGAGAAAGATATTCTTGCTGGAGGTTTTAATTTTTTTAGCTTGATTGCTTATCAGAATTGGTGGACAGAGGTGGTATAATTTTCTTGATGTTCATATCTTAAAGTTCTTTCAATCATCTTGAAAATCAAGATAGCAGATATTGTATCATGTGTACCCTCACTAATTTCTCGTGGCATTAAATGTGGTTTATTGTGTACAGTGCGAAAGGGAAGGTTTCGTTCAGAAAGTGAAAGCTGAACAGGGTGAAGGATGTAATATACACGGGTCTCTGGAGGTTAACAAAGTGGCCGGAAATTTTCATTTTGCCCCTGGGAAAAGCCTTTATCAATCAAATGCCAATCTGCTTGATTTGCTAGCTTTACAAACAGAAAGTTTAAGTTATAATGTAAGAAAATGTTTGATCTCTTATTATGTGTGGTAACATATTCTTATTTGTATATATGTCCTCTTTTCTGTATGAAATCCCTTTCTGCACAGCGTTTTTTTCTTTTCTCTTAATGTGATCTTTTACTCTGCTCATTGCACCTTTTTTCATATGCTATGCAGATAAGCCACAAAATCAACAAGTTGTCATTTGGAGATTCTATTCCCGGAGTTGTTAATCCACTGGATGGGTACTTTTCAATCAAACCCTTGTGCACTTTTTAAGCTATCACTAATACATAATTGCTCCCATGCAAATGATATTGGGAATGGAATCGTGAGGGATGGTTTTATAGCCATGAGGCCCATGACAAACTTGGAAGTTCCATTTTAATAATGATGTTGATTTTTCAACACTTTTTCTTTTAATTCTTTAATATTGATCATTATGTTGTCCTTTTTCATGTCTTCGTGTGCCCTAAAAATTTGTGTCTGTCCATTTAAGTATTGTGAAGGAACTTTGACTTCTTCTGAATCTCTGACCTAAATTAATATATTTAGAAATGGAAACCTGAGGGAAGGTGGTGAATGAGAATATATATTTTTTCTTTTTGTGGGTTTTTGTGATCTTGCGAGCATTAATTAACTTTCCTACTGATAATCAGGGTACAATGGGTGCAAGCAATGCCAAATGGCATGTATCAGTATTTTCTCAAGGTCAGTGTTCTAAGCCTACCATTCCTTCACCTTCGTGTTCTCTCTCACACATGCAGTCATGAGCATTTGTTTAATTCTTCTGTTTGGAACTTTTACTTATAACACGGTATACTTACCCTTAATCCCAGGACCCTATGAACAAATTGACCACCCAGCTTGGTGAAGAACATAGATCGTTTTTTTGGTGCAATAGTCACAATTATGCAATAGATTGAATTTGTTACCAACTGTTAGGCGATTTGGATTTGAGGAGAGGATGTGGTATAGTTATTTCAAATTATTTGTATGGATGTAAAGTTCTCCACAATGATTTAAGAAATGCTCAGGTGGAAGTCCATGGTTCTGAAATTCATTCTAAAAACAAACTCATTTGATTTGTTATTATTTACATAAGAAGTTAGGGTACTTTACGACTTCATGTTTTTCAGCTTAATAAGTCTTCATGTTTTTCAGCTTAATAAGTTTAAAGCAATTTAGCAGGCGTTATGAAAGTTCTAGAAATGAGAGAGTATCTAAGTGTCCTACTGACTTTTGCAGGTAGTCCCAACCGTGTACACGAACGTTGGAGGGCACACAATCGATTCTAATCAGGTACTTAAGGCTTTCAGATATGGAATATAATTAAATCTTATCTTTATATTTTCATGATATAAACACTACTCTGCCATACAGTTCTCAGTGACTGAGCATTACAAGTCTGCTGAATCAGACCGTTTCAGATCCGTTCCAGGAGTTTTCTTCTTCTATGATCTTTCTCCTATAAAGGTTAGTAACGTTTGCTTCTCTAGAGAACCAGATATCCGAAGCTACAGCTATCATTCAAAAACATGTGATTAAGTTTGAATATCTACCAGGCACTTTCGTGCATTTAATCTTAGGATAATTCCAAAATTACCATCGAGGTATAATTCATTTAGAAAAAAACACATTAGAGTTTGTTTTGTGTTGCAAGTTACACCAGATATCCGAAGCTACAGCTATCATTCAAAAAACATGTGATTAAGTTTGAATATCTATCAGGCACTTTGGTGCATTCAATCTAAGGATAATTCCAAAATTACCATCGAGGTATAATTCATTTACAAAAAAACACATTAGAGTTTGTTTTGTGTTGCAAGTTACACCATCGAGGGTGGTATTAAGAATAATACTGCCTGTAATTTCTCTTAGAGGGTATCAGACTTCATCCTTCGTCTTCTTTTTTTTTTCCTTTTCCTTTTGGTCCCTGTAATTTGTCGTGTTGAATCAGTTTGACACACAAGTACACGTGCAAATTCACATGCATAAATAATAAACTTCATCCTTCGTCTTTTTTTTTTTTCCTTTTCCTTTTGGTCCCTGTAATTTGTCGTGTTGAATCAGTTTGACACACAAATACACGTGAAAATTCACATGCATAAATAATAAATTTATGAGTCGTTCAAGAATATGTGCTTCTTTTAGATTTTTTTTTTTTTTTTTTTTAAGCTCCATTTTCTAATGTGGATTGATGTGAATGTCTGTCGTCTTTACGTGTTACAGGTGACTTTCACAGAGGAGCACACGCCATTCTTACACTTCCTAACCCATATCTGTGCCATTGTGGGAGGTAAACCTTATCTTTTCTATCTGCGTCTCTCAATCCTGAATTAATCGATTTTGAAGTATAGCACCTTCAATTCTTAACACTTGCTGGTTAGATGATTGAACTGAGAGCCAGTGTTTGCATTCTTCTTTTTGTTAATTGGGGTGTATTCTATTTTGCTTTGTGATGTCTACGATGCAATGATCCTTTTATTATGGATGGCAAAGCAGATTACTTTAGATTTTTAGACTATTTTGATGCAACATATGAAATTATAAATCTTGGTTTTTTTTGCTTTTTTTCTCGTAATTTGGCAGGCGTATTCACAGTTGCTGGGATTTTGGATTCATTCGTTTACCATGGTCAGAAGGCACTAAAGAAGAAAATGGAGCTTGGGAAACTCAGGTGAATCCGTCTTTACGTTCTATGAAGAGAAAGAAGAAAATAGGGGAAGCTTGGGTCGGACATGATTGACTACTTTGTATAGGGGCCCTCCTTTCGTCATCATTGTTGTGCTTCGGGGCTCCAAAGATGCACAGAGACAGCGTGAACCTTTAATTGTAACATGAAAAATCGTATGTTAACAAGTTGATTAGTGTTTCTGTAAAACCATGAGCCATCTTAAAATCTGAAAGTTTTGCGGTTGTCTTGATTCTGGATTATTGCTATCTAGCTTGTGAATTTGTACACATTTTTGGAATATAGAGCTTTGCATTATTTACCTGAGCATGCTGAGTTTAGTTTCCAGGCACATAACTGTTAACAAGGATAACAAAATACTCCTACCGTCGAAAAGAGTTACTTCCTCCGTCTCACAAAGATAGTCCAGTACCAATTTTCACACAAATTAAGAAACTCATTAAATTGACCAAAAATTAGTCGTACTTTTCAGAAATAGAATTTTCTTGGGAAGAGGGGATGGTGGTTGGGTTGAAAGAGGTGCTCGTTTGGAGGCCCTAAAAGGTAAAGAATGGAAAAGGTATGGCTAATGGGTGGTTGGTTGGGTACAAATAATTCCACAAGAGTTGGAGAATGCTCAATTCCTCAACTAGGGAGCCCAATTCCTCTAAAGTACATTTATGAGAAAAATGGTTAACTTTCTAAGTGTTCAGTTGGTACTAACTAAAACACTTTTTAAATGTGAAAATAGGAAATTTATTCATACCAGCCGAACACTTTAAAATATATTCAGCTGGTGTAACTGAACATGATTGTATTTGTTCGACCTAAGTGACCACATTTTTTATGGAGTGTATTTAGAAGAAATTAGGTGTTAATAGCCGCACCCTATATAATATTTGTGTTATTTATTGATAAATAATATATAGATTTATTTAGACGTATATATATAGATTTTAAACGTGCATAATAAATATATTCCATATGTAGAAAATATTTATATATATGTAAGGAAATCTATGATGACACATATAAAGTGATTTTTAATTCCTCACCTAAAGATTTGATTAGACCAAGCTTAACAACAAGAATGGAAGTGATGCCCCAACAGCAAGCAGGCAACACAACTAAATGAGCATATAAGCTTATTCCTCAATCCTCATTCCTCACTACTACCATTACCATATTCATATTTCAATCCCCTTTACGAACCAAACACACCTTATAAATACAGAAACCCTGACAAATTTGAGGAAATACTGTTACTCCATGAATTTCTTCTCAAAACTATTGTTACACAATGATATAAAATGAATACATGAACAAATAATCCCAATAAAAAAACAAAAAAAGAATATGCTTATACAATGTATCGAGAAAATTGGTATTCCTGCCACCTTTAATGTATAATAGGAAAAAGAAGAAAAATACCCTTGCAGATGAGAAACTACCTGCTTTCAACATTGGCCTCCGACTCTCCTCCGACAACTGCAACTCGAGTAACCTCTGATTTGATGGTCTCAAACTCTGCGTTTTCTCTTTCTTCTTTCGAAAGCCAAGATGATAAACACTGGTTGATCAACTCGTCTGCACTACTCAAAGGCGAACTAGTTTTGGGCCCTTTGGGCCTTGCGAATTTGATTATGTGTTGCAAGTTTAAGTGGGAAGGATCTTTGATGTAATCCTCGAGGATGTGTTGGATGGCCTTACACCAGATTGGTCGAGCTACCTTGAGGAATTCGTGCACCACCACCACCGGAATACTTGTGCTTCCCACATCAGACTCGTGTTGTCCCCCTCTCCCATGATAATCAGACCCTCCCACTTTCAAAAGATCGTGTGTGTCTGCTAAATCGCTATATACTGCACGTCACCAAAGAATGGATCAAATTATGAATGACAAAAGTACAGAAAAACTTATCTGCTATTCACCAATATCCATTTAATCATCTGGAATTCTCTATGTTATACATTTACTTGGTGTAATACTTACTCGGTAAAATCTTAAATGATTTACGACAGATGTTTGTAGAACAAGAAAAAGTAGGGTAAAAGGGCAATACTAGAAAAAATCATATACCTGACAGCTTTCCGTCACTTCTATAAACCTCTAAACCATGTAAGCCTGCATCCTTGAGTCTCCTGATTATGGCAGCAGGGCTTTTCAGTGCCCACGGATGTGCCAATACAGCAACACCCCCTGTTTCATGTATTAATTGCACCGTTTCCTCTGCAACAGGCTCACTTCCCCTGTATCAAACAAGACCAAAACAATTGGTAATCCATTGTTCTCAAAAAGCATCAATTCTGACCACAAAAATTCATCCAAAATAAAGCATTACGTGGAGTAAGCAGGCCCGCCATCATATAGATATCTGGAAAAGGCCTGTTTCAGATTTTCGACATGTCCTGCTTCAAGCATTGCACGAGCAATATGCAGCCTTCCAGGGGCAACACCTTTTCCAGCAATCTTGGCCACGCTTTCCCATCTAATAGGCAACTTGAGTTTGTTTAGCTTTGCAACAATGCTCTTTGCACGGAGGATACGCCCATCCCGAATATCTCCTAAAAACTTATCCAATTCCGCAGGTTTTGTTGGGCCACAACTACTGTAATAAGCAAGGATGTGAACTGGTTCTTCTGCCCCTGAGTCCCCCCTGTGAGCCACAAAAATCAATAAAACTAATCACACATTGGTATATTAAGCAATGATGAAAGACAAATAATTGCACAAAGAAAAAATCAGAAGGACATGTAAACTATTCGGGACATAACCGGATGATGATACGTAACAAAGAATTCCGATTTACTTGTGGAGAAAGGAAATTAACCAGTTAGCAACTATTCTCTTAGTGCAGAAAGTATTAAACTGAAGGAGAACAAAACTAACCTTGAGTAGAATATCGTACTAATTTCAACACCGGGGATGATTTTGATGCCAAATCTGCGAGCTGCTTCCATGGCTTCAGGGATGCCAGCCATTGTATCATGGTCGGTTAAAGCCAGGACTTTCACCTGTTACAGACATACGTTAAACAACCAATACCTATCAAGTTTTACTCTAGGGAATGAGATGACGAAATTGGTTCTGATTCTAGTGTAAGATATGTACAGAAGATGGCACTACCTAATGAAACTTCGCAAGTGATGTTAGATGAAACAAAATGACTCGCAGGTGAGGACGAAGGATAATTTTGACCCCGCAAGATCAAACAAACAGGAAGCTAGGAATTAAAAAGATACTTACAACCGTGAAAAGATATTATATATGAAGTGAAAACATTTCATAACTAAAGGTGACAATAAATCTCAGGCTACACCAGCCAACCAAATCATAAAAATATGTCTCCACTCACACAAATTCATCTGCAGGTCTTTAAATATTCTCCGAAGATACTAGCAGTTAGTTACTTTGCTAAGACCGTAAAAACTAAAACAAGTCACTGTTACTTCAATTCGTCAATAGTTGCTTCCTAAAGGTGTGGCATGATAAAACAAGCTTTGATAATATGCGACAAAACAACTTAATCATGGACTTCATGAAAATCTGGAGAGCTAGTTCCATTAAACACTTTCTCTCACACACACACAGAGATAACACCAATCACCAGTCCACACCAAGTACAAATTGAAGCAACTAGAGGTACACTAATGTTCACAACTAAGCAGTGAAAGTCTCCAGCATTACTGGGTAAACCGAAGGATGACATTTTCACATCCACACATCAACATAAAGAAATCACGACAAAATACCATTCGGTACTGTCCTCTTTTTTTTTCCTTTTTTTTTTTTTTTGAAGTTTTTTGGGAAGGTGGCGGTTGAATTCATTCCCTTCCCTTCAACAGACTTAGCAACTAATATTTGCATAGGAGAGCATAACAGAACTCTGTCTCTGTCCTTAGAAAGCCTTATTAGCATTGAAAAACGATATCATAGACATAAAAGGGGTAAAGGTCAACATGTGGAAATACACATTGATCTTTACCAGCTCTGAAAGGCTTCAAAGTAGTTAGCATTGCTAGCTAAAAGCTTCAATAGTTAGTACACATAACTTCTTATTCATGTCAATTATGCCAAAGATATAAAACCATCTCCTTGAATGATTCAATAAAATATTGCACTAACTTTATTCTTTTATGACATTTGTTGTAACAAACTGTAGTTGGAGGAGCTATATCTTTGGCAGAATACTCAAATATAGTGGAATGTTGAACGTAACATTCAGAGCCAAATATAGAAAGCTGTTCTAATACAATTACAGAAACTATCCACACACTGTTTATCCCAAAGAAGCAACAAACACCTTAACCATCACAACACATTACAATAAAAAATCAAAATCAACAAAATTAATCAAAACACAAAACAAAATAAGAAATCCCACCCCTTTTTGATGAGCTCTCTCAAGAAGCTTAGTAGGGGACAAGAATCCATCGCTGCATGTTGTGTGACAGTGAAATTCAAAGACAAGCTTTTCCTTAGGCTGGTACCATTGCTCATCAAGGAATGAATCCAATAAACTCACTGAGTTACTATTTGCGCGGTCCAGGTACACCCATTCACTCACTGCTTTGTACGCCGCTGTCTGCTCAGTGGTCATTTTCCTCTTGGCACCCCCTCTCTTCTTCTTCTTTTTGCTGTTATTAACAATTGCCCTTTTCGAGCCCTCAGCCATCATTTGATTTATATTTGTTTTTCGTTTAACAACAGAAACAGGATTGAAATTTATGCGGAGAAGAAGAAGACGAAAGGGGGTGGTTTAGACCAGCGGTAGGGGCCTAGGGGGTCCTGGAGTGGTGCGTGCGCCTGTGTGTGTGTGTGTGTGAGTGCGTGTGTGTGTATATATATATATATATGTATCTATGGAAATTGAAGAGCTGATAAATGATTCCTTATGCTACAATGGAGGATTAGGATTGTTCATCCCCAACAAGGGCAACTGCCTCTCGAAATTTTGCAGCGCTACCAAGTTTATTAAATTACATGGATGACCTTCCAATTCTTTTTAATTACAGAATCAGTCGCTCACAATCACAAATAATTATGAACTACAGTGGCAAACTTCAGTATCTACCTTAAATATAAAAGAAATATCGTTTAATTTTCAACTAACTGATGTGTTTTTTTTATGTTTTTTTAATTTTCTTTAAATCATGATTAAGACAAAAACTTATATGCCCCCGTTGCATGGATCTTTTTATATACAACGAGTAGGATAATTTTACCTGCCCCAAAAGGTATTACTTTTTCACCAAAAAGTATCACTTAATTGGCAAAAAGTATTACTTATTTTTAATAAATTTATGAATGAAAGTATAATTTTGGATTGATACTTTTATTAAAAACAGTAATAATTTGCAAATTAAGTAATACTTTTTCATCACTTTATTGAGTGAACCTCAAAAAAGACGCTAAATAAAAAAATATAAAAAATTTGAAGTCCATTCAAGTATATCAATTTTATAGCGATTGA